>JASDQU010108332.1:0-14825 GCA_032191745.1 Picea mariana
CTTCCTGCGGGTCCATTTACATCACATATTCATACTTATGAGTTTTTCCATAGTCCTTGGCCAGTTCAGTTATATTTACAATTCGGGGGAAACAGGGTGTTACACCATCTACTTTTGTTGCTTGAGTACATTGTAACTATAGTGATTTTGTTTTGTTATATATTTTGTATTGTCTAAATTTCCTTTTAATTTAAATGAAATTATTTTATTTTTATTTCATTTTTAAACATTGTTTTATGATTTATTTTTCTCTTATTTTCGTCTCTACATGCTCCTCTCTATATATGGTTATTTCTCCATTTTGGAACATTGTTCTTCATATCATTCAGAATTGTTTTTTCCTTAATAATTGATGAAGTGTTCACCTAGAATGTTGAGCACAAAAACATGATTGGTACTTTCACAAAAAGAAATCCTCTCAATGCAATTATCAATATTCCATCTCCTCATCTCAATTACATAATCCAAAGAAAGAATGGAGTTTAAATCTAATAGCTCACTCTAATGTCACAAACAAAGAAATTGATAGAGGTTTATGTAAAAGTCCACGTTTAGGAGATTCACTCCTAAAAGAAAAGGTTAGAGTCTCATATATGGAGGAAGAGAGTGACTAGAAGACAATTGAGAAGAACAACACCAAAAATTAAACAACATAAGGAAATTGGTATTGTGTGGTGGTGGGAAAAGAACCTTTTGTGTGTTGTGTCAATCCATCTTTTTGTGTAGTTGTGATTGGGCATTTTCTTGATACGTAATTTTAATTTTGTGTGAATGTGATGTCATCTACTTTCGATGCTTGAGTTCACTGTAATTACAATGATCCCCCTTATTTTATATTCTTCTCTCAAAAATCACATTGATTATTCATATAATTTATGTAGATATATTAAATGACATACAATTTATTTTTAGAAAATCTCCACAATATATTTTTCAATTTTATTTCATAATTAAAATGTCAATAATTTTTAGAAATAAATGATTTTTTTAATTATGAAATTTTAATACAAATTTCCAAAAATTAAACCAAAATCTTTATTTATTGACGTCTCCGACAATAAGTAAATTATGTTTTTATAATATGCGTATAACATTGTTTTTATAACATTGTTGATGGGATGGAGGCCCTTTTCCCATTAAATATTTGAGGTTTATCTCTAAACTGGAAATAATTCCCTAATAATAATGTGAATGTACAAGTTGATAAAGCAGCCCACTACTTGATTCATTTTTATTTTATTTTTAAAATCAATCTATGTCCCTGAGTTCAATTATATATTCCTAGGCCTTCGAAGAACTATAAAAGTTGATATTTGAGGTAACTCTTCACATTTTTAATTGCTATGGGCTCAAAACTAGCCAGTAATAAGGTGTAGCCACTCATATAATTGTACAAGTGATAAGGTGGGACATCCAAAGTAACAAGTGATGTGTGGCAGCGTAGTCCCTGCCAAGTAGCTTATAAGGTTATTTTTGGAAAATGGGGAGAGTCAAGTAATAATGTTAAGAAAACTTGTATGGTGAGTTGTGACTAAGCAAAGAAGTGCCAATTTCTTTCGAACATGTGTGTTGAGTTGTCACTAGTAAAATCATAATCCATGTGCATTGGGAAGGGTGCGAAGGTAGCGGGGATGAAAGGCAACGATAAATGATTTGAAATATTTGTGAAGCCGGGTAGACCGAATCTTGTGAGTTGGACAAATTGTATAGTACGGAAGTTTTCTGTGGAAGATGTCCATCACGGAATTGTAGATGGCGGAAGTTCTAGGTGCAAGATCTATAATAGCGCCAACCCGAAGATCGTCTGCTATAAAGTTGGCTAACTATGGAATTGTAGATCATCGAAGTTTTGGGTGCAAGATGTATATCACAGAAAAGGGGAAAGGAAATTTCGGTTACGGCAACCCGGCAAATAGTTATGAAAAGCAACGGCAGTGGGTCGAACTCTTGTATACTTGAATGCCTTTTTTGCTTATTAATGCAAATGAGCGAACCTGTATGTTGAGTTGTTGATAGTAAAATAATAACGAATGTGCATTGGGAAGGGAGGGAATGTGGCAGGGATTGAAGAGGGTGATAAATGGTTTGAAAGTTTTGTGAACCGGGGTCGAATTGTAAATGACGGAAGTGTTGGGTGCAAAATGTATATCATGGAAGTGTTGTGTGCAACATGTATATCACGAAACAGGGGGCATAATAATTTGATAGTGCTAAGTCGTGACGAATTGTATATTCCAGAAGTTTTGGGTGCAAGATGTATATTGCCCAGTTGTAGATGACGGCAGTTTTGGGTGCAAGATTTATAATAGCGGCAACCCGCGGATCGATCAGACTCCCGTAAATCGTTGTTGAATGCGTTTTTTTCTTGCAAATGCCAATAAGTGAACCAACATGTATATCACCGAACATGGGGCATAAAAAATTGATAGCGCTAAGACGCGACCCCACGAAGAGATAATTGGCTAAGTGTTGAAAGGAACTGCGGTCGGTCGGGTTCATGATGTGATGATATAGGACCAATCAACGAGTTCGAAATAATTCAGGTTCAAGTTTAAATATATTTATTTAAATTGTATTATACTAGTAAAAGTAGAATGAATATGCATTGAGGATGGCAGGAATACCCTCTTCCATGTTACACATTTTGCACTAAATTGTTCTGATATATACAATTTGACAGTCGGGGCCTTACGTCTCCTCAGGTATCCTTGTCACCTTATTTTGAAGCCTATCCGACTGCTTTTCACACTTAACCATTTCTTGACATCTCTTCTGCGGATCGTCGAGTTCGCGGGTTCAGGAAAATTCCAATTTCTAGTTGTTGTTTCTTGTGCCCGCTACCTTCAGACTTCTTTCCAAGTATACGAAATCTATATACAACTTATCCAAAAACATACAGAAAATATTTTGCTAGGAAATGGAATATTTATTACAGATTTGAATATAAACCAAATTCTCGTTTCTTTTCCCCCTCTACTCTCTCTTTCTCCTTAGTCGTTTTTTCTGAAAATGTTTCAATGTGCACATTGGTGGACTCACGGGTCCACATTTGCGTTCGTACTTTTATATCACGACTCCGACCAACTACTAGCCATTGGATGCCTAGCCACTTTTGATATCGCGAATTCTCGGGCAGGCGGGCTCTATATTGCACTTCCATTGTTCTGTGCCCTGCAAATAGCACCCAGACCTCTGCAATATACAAATTTACTGTCGCACTCCCACATCATACCATCTTTCGTCATACACAGTTGTCACCCCATTTTGAATCCCTTGCGTCTGCTTTCCATATTTCGCCATTTCTTGGAATGTCTTTCGTGCCTCCAATTTCATACTTACCCGACTTTTTCGCTTGCAGATTCTAAGACAGGCGGAGTGCAATTCTAGTGTTCCTTGACCTGCAAACAGCTCCTCGACTTCCGCAATATACAAATTGACTTCTGGACTTCTGATCAATACAATTTGACCGTCGGGGCTTCACATGTCCTCGGGAATCCTTGTCAGCCTATTTTGAAGCCCGTCCAACCGCTTTCCATGGAAATTTCTTTCGCGGATCATCGGGTTGGCGGGTCTAGACAATTTCCAATTCCTAGTTGTTGTTTTCAGTGCCCACCACCTTCGCATTTATTTCCAATTATATGCAATAATTATATAACTTCTCTGGAAACATGCAGAAAAAGATCTTTCCAGGAAATGGGATATCTATTACAGATGTGAATATATTAACCCTTCTTTTCCATCTTCTATGCTTAACCAAATTCCCGTTTCTCTTTTCCCTGTACTTTATCTTTCTCATTACCTAGTCGTTTTTTTGAAAGTTCTAAACCCGGATATAATGAAGCTTGCGAGTTCCAATGGTCTGAGGTCGAATTGCAAATGACGGAAGTGTTTTCTTCCAAATGTGTATCACGGAATTGTTGGGTGCAAAATGTATATGACGGAAGTGTTGGGTACAAGATGTATATCACAGAACATGCGGGATAAGAATTCGATAGCGCTAAGTTGGGACGCCGCGGTGAGATAATTTGCTAAGTTTTGAAAGGGAGGGTGGTCGTTCGGGATCCTGATGTGAATATATAGATGGAAATGAGGATTTGGAAGTCCACTAACCAGTCAACCCGCGGGCAATCCAGGATCCCGAGAAAGTCAGTTTCAAGTTTAAAGGGATTTTGTTTTTGTTTATCTAAAATGTATTCATATTAATGTATCTTAATAGATTATTTGTGTTCCAAATGTAAACCATGTTCAAATCTGAATGGTGTTTTGGGCTCACAATTTTTGCTTAAACCCACAAGCAATAGAAAAAAAATATATGAATTTACATTTTATATATCAAAGAATATTCTGAAATATAGGAAGTTGCAATACATGCACAATATAAAACAGGAACATGTATAGGGAAATGAGTTAATTTTAAGAAAAAATACAAATTTCAAATAACAACACCAAACATTGAAGATCGCCATAGAACAACCTCAAGTATTTATATCCAGATAAACTGGGTCACAAACTACATTTGGGAATATTTCCCAAAAAGAGTTGTCTTTGAATTTGTAAAAAAATATATAGTTCAGTACATATTCTATGAAATAAAACTACGGACTCCTACATATACAAACAGCCCCCGACTTCCGCGATATACAAATTGAATTTCGGACTCCTACATCAACCCCTCTTTCGTGTTACACAGTTTGCACTCAAAAGTTTCGATCAATACAATTTCACCGTCGGGGCCTCACGTCTCCTTGGGAACCCTTGTCAGCCTATTTTGAAGCATGTCCGACCGCTTTCCACGGCAATTTATTTCATGGATCATCGGGTTGGCGGGTCCAGAAAATTTCCAATTCCTAGTTGTTATTTTCTATGTCCGCCACCTTGGAACTTCTTTCCAAGTATATGCAATAAGTATATAACTTCTATAGAAACATGCAAGAAGAGATATTTCCAGGAAATGGGATATCTATTATAGGTGTGAATATACTAACCCTTCTTTTTCGTCTTCTATACTTAACCAATTTCCCATTTCTCTTTTCCCTGTACTTTATCTTTCTCATTGCTTAGTCGTTTTTCCGAAAGTTGTGAACCTGGTTATAGTGAAGCTTGTGAGTTCTAGTGGTCCGGGGTCGAATTGCTAATGACAGAAGTGTTGTCTACAAAATGTGTATCATGGAATTTTTGGGTGAAAAATGTATATGACGTAAGTGTTGGTGCAAGATGTATATCACGGAACACACGGGATAAGACTTTGATAGCGCTAAGTTGGGATGTCGCGGTGAGATAATTGGCTAAGTGTTGAAAGGGACGGTAGCCGGTCAGGCTCCTGATGTGAAGATACAGATGAAAATGAGGATTTGGCAGTCCGCTAACCGGCCAACCCGCGGGCAATCCACGATTCTGAGAAAGTCAGGTTGAAGTTTAAAGGGATTTTGTTTTTGTTTATTTAAAATGTATTCATATTAATGTATCTTAATAGATTATTTGTGGTCCAAATGTAAACCATATTCGAATGTGAATGGTGTTTTGGGCTTATATTTTTTGTTCAAACCCACAAGAAATAGAGAAAAAAATATATGACTTTACATTTTGTATATCGAAGAATATTCTGGAATATAGGAAGCTGCAATATATGCACAATATAGAACAGAAGCATGTACAGGGAAATGAGTTAATTTTAAGAGGAAATACAAATTTCAAATAACAACACCAAACATTGAAGATCACCATAGAACAACATCAAATATTTATATTCAGATAAATCGGGTCGCAAAATACATTTGAGACTATTTCCCAAAAATAGTTGTCTTCGAATTTGTAAAAAAATATATAGTTCAGTACATATTCTGTGAAATTGCCACAGACTACAAAGCAAAGATGTACAAGAATGAAGTTTGTAGAAAGAAGAAAGTCAGCAATGGAAAACAGCAAAACATGGCAAGAAGAAAGAGAAAATTGTCAGAACTCGGTTAAAGATTTGTTAGAGTAAGTGGATGAAGACAGAAGAATGTAATCAGTATCAACTTACTATGATGGTTTCCCATGCCTTGTCATTTTCTCGCTAATGTCCTTTTTGATCCATTCTTCGATGTAGCTCCTCATGGGCGCCACGTTGATTTCATGTCGGATTTTTATATTGAAGAATTCACTTTCCAAGTCCCTTAGATCAATGGACAAGTGGTGCAATGCTTGTTGAATATCTTAGTTTTTAATCACATAACCGACTATCCAGGTTTTCACGTCATCTTCACCATATTCAATATTGTCATAGAAATTTTCAAATGGCAGTGTTTTATAGATATGAACTTGATCATCAAATTATTGCTTGGTTAAAAACAACGAGTTGAATATCAATTTAGTGTCCTGGACTTCATCGGTGCTGGTAGCTAGATCTATCTCAGTTAGCTTCTTGAATAGTTTGTCTCTTCTAGATATGGTCTAGCTACATTCTTGAACGATTCCAGTCAAGTTCTTTACCTTTTCTTTCCAGCATGAGTTTAGCTGGTCTATTCGATCCAGGGAAGGGAGATCCTCCTGTCTTCTTCTGAATTTCATCATACCAGTAACTTTAATACCAAATGGAAAAACTACATCGAGGTAGAAACCTTGCTCATTCTTGAGATCTGCTTGCAAGTGCTCATGAAAAGCATGTGCTCGTGTTCCAAAAGATACCATATTCTTTGACATCTCCCAAGCTTTTGTTATTAATTCCATTCTTCTGTTTATATTCTTTTCCACATAGCCTCGAGCCGATGTGAGAAGGCTTGTTGATCCTTTTAACTTTGGCGCAGGTGTGGTAGGCCTGACCATTGCCAAAGGAGTAGCAAATAGTGGAAGAGGCATTAGAGTTGCCTCCAATTCTTTGAGTTGCTCCTTTAACATGACGTTTTTTGTTTCAAGGCCGCTAATAGAGTTGTCTAGAGCATCTCCAGTGGCTCGATGTATCTGGGAGATCTGGGAAGGGCGCATGTTATGTAGGTTGATATTTGAATGAGATGTCCCTTTCTTATTCTTTACATGTCTCCTTTCAATAATCAATTTTTTGGATTCGCTATCAAAAACAGCGCTCTGAAATGCAAAAGACTCTTCTTCATCCAATGTATCTAGGCCAATTATTTCCATCCCAAGATTGTTTCGATCAGCGCTCTCTAGGTGGTCGTCATCAGGGAACATTTTTTCAATGTCAATTTCTAGATCCATATCTTCCAAGGAGAAATCGTGGATATCAATTTCTCCCCTCGGTCCCTGTTGTTCTTGGACTATTGTTTTTCGTTTTTTGGTCGTGGGAAGTTAGTGACAACTTTCAAGTTTGCCCGAGGGAGGGTTCTTATCTCCTCCTGAGCCTTAAGAACTCTGTGTGACTTTTTTACTTGGGTAGGCCATTGGATTACTGCTACGAGATGTTGTGGTTTTGGGTGTGGCGGTCAAGGATTGGGCACTTTTTTCACCAAGGCCTTTTCGGTTCTGCTTGTGCGAATCATTGGTACTGGCACCGAGTTCATTCAAGATAGTGTCAGTGAAAGGTCTGTTGAAGTGGTTCCTGACCATGAAATCCCCGAATTTCCAAGGGAGAGAAATGAATTGACTTTTTGTTTTTCATGAAAAAAATGCAACCAGTAGATATACTCCCTTGCTATTCTAGCAAACAACATTGTTCTAGATATGTGACATGGAAGGAAGCAAGGATTTTGTTTAGACCCAAAAATCCTTATAACATTATAGTTCTCCATTTCTTCTAGTGTGCCCTTCCTATCCAGGAATATTGTCAGCTGGCCAGACAACCGGGGAAAATAATTTCCAAATATCAATGCTTTAAAAACCTAAACAAAATCATTAAAGACTTTATAAAAATGTTGGCAAGCATCGTGTCTCCATAATATCTAGCAAGAGAATCTTACTGGGTTAAATTCAAAGTTTAGCTTCTTACACATAGATAGTCCAAGAAATGGATAGCAATTCGCCACAGCGAAAATTAAATAAGATGACATAAAGGATTTCTTATGGTTTCTATATTGCAATAATTGGGAAGAGATTTCAATGGAAATCGACTTATCGCAATGGAAGATGGTTTGTTCCTTGACCATAAAATATAAAATATACATAATCATCCAAGAGATGTCAGCTGCACTTTCTTGTCTTGTTATCCTCGTGAAAAGCCATGCAATTTGCCAAAAAAGGTATTTAAATGCACTAACCTGTAATATGGCTATGTCCTTAGGAGCATGCGCTGGGTCCTGTAAGAACTTCAGCGAGAGGTCCAATTCATTATCATGCTTCTTTAAGAATTGTCTGCAATTATCGCCCTTGAAAGTAGGCATTGCGTCAGGAAGTGTTAAAATCTTTCAAAATACTTGAGGCGATAGGGAGACTTGGGAATGGTTTCCCATATGGATAATGCATTGGTTCAGAATATAGTTCTCGGCGCAGCATGTTCCCAAGTCCTTGAAGTAAAAAAATCGGGGACACAATCTGTCGCTGCAATTTCAGATGTCGACATAACTTTCTTCTGGGCAGAAGTGGACAAGTAGTTGTCATAAGCTATGGACCACTAAAAACTCTAGTCCTCGCGCCCGAAAATATTCAGCGTATCTCCACAGAAATGTTGTCGAGCTGCAGCAATAGGTGATGAGAACGTTCCTTTGCTTCCTCATTTTATTTAAAATGGACGTTGCAAAATCATAATATAATCTCCGATAAATCTTGGTTTAAGGTGTTTTAATGGGAGATGTCCTCGGCCTTTTCGCCTTTTAATGCCAATCTTTTCAAAGCTAATAAAAGCGTAAACAATTTGCACTAGAAAAGTGTGCGAAGATGGCAGGGAAATTGAGAAAGTATGGAAAAGCGGGAAAACATTGCCACCTATGTAATATACCTGGATCTTGACAAAATCAGGTTTAAGTTAGAAGATAATTTGTTATATTTACTTAAACAATTTTCATATTATTTTTTTTATTTTATTAGTGTTCTTTGTGGCCCAAATGCAAACTATGTTCAAATTGGAAGGCTAGAGCAACATTTTCATATGCAAGCATATTCTCAAATATGCGAACCTGTAATATATGCACAATACTAAAGAGGGGCATCATGTCAACAACTTTGTAGATAACAGCGGGCCAGCACAATATTGCATTCTTGCTATGATGATGCCTTTAAAACAACTAAATTAACCAACATTTTTTGCGAATTCAAGATTGACAGAAAGAAACTAATCAGATTTCATAATATTCTCCCATTAATGCATTTTAATGGGAGATGTCCTCGAGCTTTCCGCTTATTAATGCTAATCTTTGTGAACATCTGTGGTGAGTTGTCACTAGTAAAATCATAGATAATTTGCACTGGAAAGGCGCGAAGGTGGCGGGGATGGAGGGGAGTGAAATATTATTTGGTACTTTGGTAAAAGTAGTCGGTTGAACTCGTGATGTGAAGATATAGATGGATATAGAATTTCTAATTCCGCAACCCGGCGAACCCGCGAGCATATACATGTGACTATGTATAGAAGTATAAAGGGATAATAGAGGGAAGAAGAAAAGGGGAAAAGCAGCAAGTATAGAAGAGAAAAACAAAGGGATTAAAGAACTTTATGCATCACAAAACAACACTTGGTCTTAAGTATGGAAAGGCGGGGTGGTCAGACGGAGTTATCATAGTCAGAGTGAGGCTTGCAAGTTCGAGGAGTCTGGGGATGAATTGTAGATAACTGGATTTTTGGGTGCAAGATGTATATCCGAACACGGGGCATGGTAGTTTGATAATGCATTGGGGGAACCCGCAGCTATAAAATTGGCTAAGTGTGGAAACGAACTGGGAAAATATCAACCATGGGAAAAATATTTTCAGCCATGGAATATAGTTGGATCTCAACAGACCCTGGTTCAAGATAAAAGAGATGCTATTTATATCTATCTCAATAAGCTATAGACAAAATATATGACTTGGCACATTTATATGCAAGCATTCAGATGGAGTCATCGTAGGTAGACTGGGGCCTGGGGGTTTGAATCCGGTGTCAAATTGTAGATCATCGAAGTTTCAAGTGCAAGACGTATACTGCGAACACGGGGCATGAGAGTTTGACGGCACCTACGCAAGAACCCATGGCCATAAAATTTTCCAACTATGAAAACGAACGGCGCTCAGTCGGACTCCTGATGTAAAGATATAGATGGACATGGATTCTATCACTCCGCCATGCTGGGAACTCATGAGCATAGACATGGGACCAAGTATAGTATCAGAAATGGATAATAGAGTGGAAGAAGAAAAGGGAGAATGGATAAGTATAGAAGAGGAAAAAGAAAGGGAGGAAAGAAATGTATGCCTCACATAACAATGGTTAGTGCAATAATTATCAAGCGATAGAAACACATCATTTGTGGGAAAAGCATATAGCTGGACAAATTGGACAACGTATGCAGATCAGAGTTTCTGTGTAACCATACCTCTTATTCTCATGCATACGCATTGTATTTGTTGCGGCACATTACACTCCAGCTTTTTCAAATGTGGCATATAAGGCTCCATCCTTGTGCCCAATAATTGTGTTCTTGTTTCAATGTGGAAATACAAAGAATACAATGGACATGAAAGCAAGTTGCTACGTAGGAACACATGAAAAAAAAGATGGAGTACAAATTTATTTATTTCAAGATAGCAGCACAGAAAAGAGAATTGACATGAAGACAAGTTAATGTACAGGAAGATATGGATTATCCAAGGAGAAAAAAAACAGATCTGCAAACCAGTGCAACAAATACAGACAGAGTAAATGAAAAACTATTGGATATGGAACACGGGTAGAAATATGCAGCTTTGCATGGATTCTTCTACATTTATGGTTCAGAGTTATTTGTCATGTCCAGTTTTCCTGTTTGTTTCTATGAAAAAAAGTACAAAACAAAATGGACATGAACATAAGTTGATATGTAAAGAAAAAAGCAAGGAATATGTATATAGAGTAAATAAAATAGATGTGACACGGTGCGCAGGTTGGCGGACTCACGGGTTCACATTTATAGCCATGCTTATGTATCACGAGTCCGACCGAACGCAACATGAGATTTATTAATCTGTAGAATATTATAACATTTTACCAAGATTTATAGTAATTTATATAATGCTATAATTTATCAAGAGTCCGACCGACCACTTCCTCATTCCATGCTTGTGTACAAATAGAGTAAATTACATTGGTGAATAATTTTTGAAATTAAATTTTTGTCTCCACTTTCCAAACAAATGAAATAGCTAATTTTTTAAAACTAAATTGGACAACTTGGATAACATATGCAGATAAGAATTTTTTGTAACCATACCTCTTAGTCTCAACCATACACATTGTATTTGTTGTGGCACATTGGACTCCAGTTTTTTTAGATCTAGCACATAAGGCTCCATTCTTGTGCCCAATTATTGTGTTCTTGTTTCAATGTAGCAATACAAAGAATACAATGGACATGAAAGCAAGTTGCTACGTAGGAACACATGAAAAAAAAGATGGAGTACAAATTTATTTTATTTCAAGATAGAAGCACATAAAAACAGAACTGACACAAAGACAAGTTAATGTACAGGAAGATATGGAGTATCCAAGTAGAAAAAAAAACAGATATGCAAACAAGTGCAAGGAATATAGACAGAGTAAATGAAAAACTATTGGATATGGAACACGGGTAAAAATATGCACCTTTTCATGGATTCTTCTACATTTTTGGTTAAGAGTTCTTTATCGTGTCTAGTTTTCCTGTTTGTTTCTATGAAAAAAAGTACAAAACAAATTGGACATGAACATAAGTTGACATGTAAAGAAAAAAGCAAGTGATACGTACATAGACTAAATAAAATAGAATAAAAGGAATAGAGTAATAGATAGTGTTAAAAGAATGTAGCGTTTTTTTTATTTTTATTTTTATTTTTTTGGTCCATCCATGATTGTGTATATATAAAAAAAAAATTGCAAAAAAATTGTGTGCCCAAAATCAATTACAAAGCAGGGAAAACTAAGAAGTTGGATATCTCGATTTTCTGTAACAAGATACACATATATGCTTTGAAGCATAGAAATATGATTTTGCAATATGTTTGATGTATGTTTCATAATTCAAGTGCAATACCAATTGTATGGTGATCAGGCCAGTATGTGTACAAACCAGGGAAAACTAAGAAGTTGGATAATTTGGTTTTCTGCAACAAGCTAGACAGATATGCTTTGAAACATAGAAATGTGATTTTGCAATATGTTTGATGTATATCTCATAATTCAAGTGCAATACCAATTGTATCGTGATTAGACCAATATGTGTCTAAGATAAAGATGTTGTATTGAGAAACGAGCACATTCGACCATACATGGTCAATAAGCATGTTTTGTACATGGCTTGTGTTGTTCAAAAGAAAGTGGAGACTGTATTTTCACATTTGGTTTTCCAATTCTTTTGTTCTGAAATTATTTTGTAGCATGTCAATATTGAAGTCTCCTACAACGACAATGGTTTTGTTTAGATGCAAATGGTCTAATGCATTAGAAAGAAAATTTAGTATGTTGGAGAATGTTGCATGGGGAGCAGCATGCAGATTCAATGTTGCAATTTCTGGTCCATGGAAAAATACTTATGCAAGCACCATCTCAACATTCTTTTCCTCGAAATGTATATGCTCCAAAATTGTTGCATGTTTTTTCACCAATATCATCACCCCATGTGTAATGTAACTTGATATGCAATTGTGATTTGGAAATTGTTTGTTTTGCATGCATAATGCCATGTATGTTTTCTGTAGGCACAAAATATCGGATTGCATTGTGTCATAGTCATTGAGTATATCATCCATGTGTGCATGTAATATGTGCGTGTTAAGCGAGAGAATTGATATAGACGATTTTGTCTATATGGATTGGTAATCATACTGCAGATGCCACTTTTCGGTAGTCCTAAGCCATTGCATTTCAATATCAACTTTATGTTTGACTTTGAAGTTATATTTTGTAAGAGGACTTAGTAAATACGAGTCTATACTTCTGACATGGGACAGTGTTGTGTATACAAGTCCATGTATTTGAATTCCAGCAGGCTGAAATGCAACACTATCAAGTGTTAGTCCTTGTGATCTGTGGATTGTACGTGCACATGCAAGTTTAATTGGAAACTGTTTTCAAATCTTCAGTCAACCTGTCTTTGCTGATGTCGATACTGGCTTTGATATTCACAAGATAGGTATCCAGTCACTTGCAATGTTTGAATCATATAGATAAGCCAATTTGTTTGTTCGTCGCTTGCCTATATGCAGTTCATGGAACTTAATCCAAAGGACATCAAGTATTTTTGTTTTGGTATAGCCTTTGAGTGTTCCATCTACACCATTGACCAAGCCATCCTGTGAATCATAGTTACAGGTATATATTTCAACCAGCATGTCTAATTTCAGGACAAGTTGCAAAGGTAAAGTGGTTGTATGTTCATGACGTGGCACATTTCCATGGTTGTCTTCTTCCAGGTCAATTGTATTGATGGTGATGTCATTTCCAGGCATGAGCGATAGCATGTACTTGTTATGCATTGCAACATCCCTATTTGTGTAGAACAGGTAAGGGAAGGTTGGGTCTGTTGGTGCGGGTCGCAAGTACCTCGAATTGATATATGTTAAGCCGTCATTTGTTTGGTTGTTTGTCCGCATTCTATTCAAAATTGCAATAAATGTTTCATCTGTCTGACGCATTGTAGTATGCAATTCAAAGCATTTAATATTGTCTCTTTAGAAGTCATGCGTCATTGTTTGTTGGTTAACTGTGGGTTGTTCAAATATCAAAGAATCTTAGATGGGTTGTGCCTGGTAAAGATCTCCACAGAATATCATGTCAATGTTTCCAAAGTATTTCATGTGCACATGTTTTATGCTTCGTAGTCGGTTGTCAATGGAATACAATAAGTGACTTCCAATCAAAGATGCCTCGTCTATAAAGACAAGTTGCAGTTCGTCATAAATCTTAGACAAGGTATCTAACAGTTCCTTGTTGAGTGGAAGAAATTGTGATTTGTTAAAAGGCATCAAAAATGCAGAGTGGACTGTTGTTCCACCTGCATTATATGCAGCCTTTCCTGTGTATGCAACTATTAGGCCCTTTGGTTTCATAGGACCAGACGAATTTTTTGAATCATATATTCGTATAAGAATTTGGAATAGTGCTTTCGTTGTGAATGTCTTGCATGTTCCTGCTCCGCCTGTAAGGAAAAAGTGCACAGGAGTGTGCATGCTCAAGTGTTTTTTAAGCGAAATTTCCTTTAGAATTGTTTGTTGTTCTCGATTCAACAGACGCCTGATTTTGTGGTATTCATTATTTTCAATAAGGAAATGATGTTTTGTGACTTGAAAACCAAGATTGATACATTTTTCAATGATGCATGCCCGAGGACGAGGCAAATATGCTTGCAAGTCATAGGACTCGCAGGGAGTTCTGGTTGTTTTTCGGTTTCTAAATGTCTCATCAATATTGTCAGGGTTTTCTAGTTCATTAACTGCACTTTCTAGATCACCCCATGTTGGATTAACATTGTAAGTAAATCTAGATTCATTGGTTTGCACTATAGTCTCAGAGGCAACATATGCAGCCTCCCATGTAGGGAAGTTATGTTTTAATGTGTTTTCATTTTCATCGAACGGAACGTATAGCAGCAGTTTTTCTCTACAATAGTTTTCATAGTCAATATATTTGTTGTATTTGACAAACCATATCACAGAGGTTTTTTTCTTTTTGATATGAGTGCACCATTTTTTTTGTAATGCGATACGAATTTTTCTAAGCATATATGCTTAATAGGAGATGAACATTGGAG
>JASDQU010108332.1:45117-64365 GCA_032191745.1 Picea mariana
ACAATTAGGAAGAATCCATAAACAAAGACAAGTCTATGGGTACCCAATCTACTCTAGACATGACTTTGGCCATGGGATCTAGAATAATCACAAATCTTGGAGCTTCAATGACATCCCGTGGTGGATTCCCCAAACTAAAAATCAATTAATGAATATAATCTCGTGGAATTGCATAGGACTAGGGAATCGATATAAGGAGGAAGCTCTGAGGGACATTATCAAAGTCAAAAATCCCATCATCCTTCTGCTCCATGAGAAAAATATGGAGGTTTATAAATCCATTTTGACATGTAAAAAGAAGTGGTGTGCATGTGAGAGTCCAACAACATGTTCACATGGCACCTTAGGAGGTTTATGCACAATTTGGAATAATTCCCTTTTGCAACTTGTTTTCACGTATCAAACTTAGCATTAGATTCTAACCATTTTTGTTCATCTCTAGTCTGAGAAAATATTTAATCTTTTAAATGTACAATGTCAGTAGCCTATAAAGAAAAGGAATTTTGTTGGAACTCTTTGTTATCCCTTCGGAATTTGGGGCACTCATGGTGCTCCATAGTAGGAAGGGATTTTAATGTTACTTTCAATAATAATGAAAAAAGAGGAGTAATGTTACTTCTAATCATAAGGAAAACAGAGGAGGGTGCATTGTAAGGGACCCATTCAGGGAAAATCTTGAGGATATGAACTCTGAGTGGGATCTGGTGAATGTCAAACCAAGTAAAGGAAATTTTACTTGGTCAAATAAAATAATTATGCATTGAGGATATGAACTCTGAGTGGGATCTGGTGGATGCCAAACCAAGTAAAGGAAAGTTTACTTGGTCAAATAAAATAATTATGCATGGGCATATTGCAACTCAATTGATATATTTCCAGTTCATAGTGATGTCATAATTGAATACTATCTCATTGCTTCTAAGATTATTCCTTTAGGTGTATCGGATCATAAACCCGTTAAGCTAGTTATTAAAGAATCGTTTGATTTTGTGCCTCTTCCTTTTAGGTTCAATCCCTTGTGGTTGCGGTATTCAAAAGTGGTGGATGTTATATCAGAAGCATGGTGCACTTGGGTTTTTGGATCTCCTATACACATATGGCAACAAAATCTTAAGGCGATGAAGCTTTCTCTTAAGAGATAGGGAAAGCATTCTCTCACCCCCAAATGATGAGAAATATTTGCTTCAATCTCAACTCAAATTGGTGCAAGCCAAACTGGAACAAGAGGAGGTATCTGAAGAGTTACAACAATCTGAGATCAAGATTTGTCAAAAAATCATAAGGCACTAAAAGATAAAGAAGAAACATGGAGACTCAAGTCTAGAATCCTTTGGTTGATATATGTGGATATAAACACAATTTTATTTCACAAATAGGCTAGAGAATGATTGTGAAAGAACAATGTCAAAGAGATTACATTGGAGAATGAAATTAAGGTATCTGGATTTTAGGAGATAAAAGTAGTAGCCAAGAAATAATTTTAATCCTTATATACCAAGTAGGATGGAGCAGACCCAGAAGTAACAACATACATGCTCAATAACATCCCAACTTTCCCCTTTCTAGAAGACATTACAGAGATCTTAACGGAAATTGATATGAATTGAAATCCACAATGCAATCTGGAGTCTTGAACCAAATAAGGCACCTGGTTTGGATGAATTCACCATTCACTTCTATAAAGTTTGTTAGAGCTTGATCAAGCATGATTTGAATTGAATGTTGCAATATGTCCAAAGGTCCTATAGACTTGGATGCATCACCAATTCTTCTTTACTGACCTTCATACCCAAGGAAGTTAATATATCCTCCTCCTTTACATTTCATCCTATCTCCCTGTGTAATTATTCCTATAAGATAATGACAAAGATAATGGTGAAGAGGCTCAAAATGATGCTTCTGAACTTATTTCAAAGATCCAAGGAGGTTTCCTCCAAAAAATACAAATTTTGCATAATATTGTCATGGTTCAAGAGGCCATCCACTCTAACAGATCCAACCAGGAAAAAGGTATGATCATCAAAATCGACATGGCTAATTCCTTTGATTGGGTAAGGCACTCCTTTTAATTTGACGTTTTACATAAATTTAGCTTTATATATTCTATTATCATGTGGATTGTTGATTGTGTAATAATTCCATGGATAGTTATGTTGGTGGATGGTAGACCAACCTCCTTTTTTCAAGAAAGTTAGGTGTTGATATGAATGCCCTCTTTCTCCATTCCTATACATCATAATGGTTGATTCCTTAAGTAGAAAGATGGAGCAAGAAAGGTTAGTTGGGAATATCCTAGGAATTGAAATCGTTTGAGGGTCAAAATTATTAATCACTCTCAATTTTCAAATGACACCCTCTTGTTGGGAGGTTCCTCCTCCATCATTGCATCCTAATTCAAGAAAGTGTTAGAAGATTTCATAAATTCCTTATGGGGGAGAATAAATAATCAAAAGAGTTAGATTTTTGGTTGGCTTGTACGCCAATAGATTCTTCAAACCATTTTCATAATTTTTTAGTTTTGATGTCAAGATAAATTTTCTTCTTTTAAATACTTGGGCATGCCTCGATCTCTCAACAACCCCTCAGCTCGGTCATGGAAAAGTGTATTGGAAAAAACAAAATCAAAATTCCAATAGTGGGTATCATAGTGGTTGAATCCAGTTGGCTCTATAATCTTAATCAAATCAATTATCTTTTCTCTTCCTATATTCCAATCCTCTACTATGTTATCTCCTATAGGGATTATGCAAAGGATATTGCAAGAACTCGGGAAATTCTTACGGTAAAGCGAGAATTTCAACTAAAAATAATAATCTCATCAACTAGAAGATGGTCATATCCCCCAAAGATAGAGGAGGATTTGAGGTTATATATCCAACTCTTATGAATTTAGGTCTGGGGTATGAATTTAGGTTTGGGGTCTAAGCTTGATTGGAGATTAATCATGGGTGGACCAGATTGGTGGAAGAAAATATTCTGGAGAAAATACTTCAACGAGAATTGGAAGATACGTATTGAGAGACAGGGAAATCAAATGGGTTCTCACATTTGGAGGATTCTTAAAGATACAATTCTGATTATATGATCAAAGCTCACCTGGATCCTTGGAATTGGAAAGAAATCAAAATCTATCAATGATAACATAATCGACAATCAACCTCTAGAAAAAAACAAATAACTCCTCTGTTTAATATCCTATATGGATGAAAGAAATTTAATAACCCTCTATAATATCACAAAATGGACACAACAATCTAGTTTTTGTTCGGGTTGGAAACTTGGTTAAATTATGAACTATCTCAAGACCCTGGTCTTAGCCTTGTTATAGAAGCTGAAAGGATATGCACCATGTGAAAAATAGATGATGGATCAAAGAGGTTGGGGTGTAGGAGGGATATCTTCATAAAATATTGTCTATCCCACTTCCTTAGTGCTCGATTATTTGGAACAAGGTATGGAACTTTGACATGCTTCCTAAATTAAATTATTTATGTTGGATCATGGTGCATGGGAAATCCTGCCAACCAAAATTTCAAGAATAAGGAAATCCAAGGCCCCACTATATGTGCTATTTGTAGAATAATAGAGGAAAGCGATCATCATATTTTCTTTGAGTGCACCTTCACAAAATAGGTCTAGGATTTCACATTTGAAAGTATGAGTCATTGAATTAGTAGGCTAAGCTCCTTAAGAGATGTGTTTATTTGTTGGATAAAAGATATAGAGGGTCCTTCAAGAACGAGCTATTGTTTCGCGAGTTTTGAATGGCCCTCCCAAAATTTTTATGTTGTAAGATATGGATGGCTCAGAATAAAGCTATCTTCAACCACTAAATGGATAAGCATGTCTTGGTAAACCAAATGCCTTATTGTAACAACCCAGGTTTTGAGACTTGTATTAAATAATGTATTTTGTTAAGTTATGAAAGGCCAAAGTGCCTAAACAATTATTAAGAGGCCAATGTGCCTAGGAAATGTAATGTTTTGATCATTATGAATAATAAATACATCATTGTTTGCTAGACGGACAAGGACAAGCGTTATAGGGGGCTATGATTCCACAAGAGAGGGGGCTTGAGGAGATGAGTACTTATTTTTATATTTTATCTACCCATTGTTGTTTTAATGGACAATAACAGTTACATGAACTTCTTGGGGGGGGAGGCCAAGTGGTTCCTTAATTACAAGAATTACATAAACTCGTCCTTGGTATGTTTGGGGGGTTCTCACTCCTATTCTAGTTCTTGTTCTTCTGATGGTTACTTCACTCATTCACTCATGCAATCATTCTCCCAATTGCTCGTTGTTCACACCTTTCCTTGGGATTTCACTCCATTCATCCTACTACTCACTCATCTTTCCTCATTGGTGTCTTGGCTTGGGAAAGGAAAATGAATTGTTGAAGAGCATCCATGGAATTGTTGGTTGTAGAGAATACTGGTGTAATCCAGCCATGAATCAAGACATGCATGTCTGAGATTCTTTGGTCTTTGTCCAGTCATGCTCACAATTGTGAGTCTTGAGAGTCCCAGCATGGAGATTTTGGACCAGCTGCATTGGAGCCCTTGAAGGAGAAGTACAGCTTGAGGGACTATGTGGTAGAGAAGGGGAGGTCCATTCTCTTGGGTTGTGCAGGCTGGGTAGAAGAGAGATGAGTACTTGGATTGTTGTGGGTGTTGGGAAGCCTGTGAGAGATTGAGTGTTGAATGGTTTGGGAAGTCAAGTGACACTCTGGAACCATCCTTGTGGATTCATAGCCCTGGCTCGGGGGTGACACTGCTGTTGAGATTTGGAACAACAATGTCTATGGTTGGGTGGAACGACCTTGGTCTCCAGCCAGTTGGTGTCTTGTTTTCAGAAAAGATAAGTGCTCTATGTCATGGTTATTTACCCGTGTATGATTTACTCCGTTGTGTAGTTATTTATCATTGAATTCAATATTTAGAATGTGTATGCTTGTTGGTTATTGTTGTGCATGGCATACGGTTCATTTATTTTATGTTATAATAGAATCTTGATTTATGCATGTGAACATTTCATGCATCTTTATTAATCAAGTCGTTGGTTGTGGGAGGAGTGTGAGCCATCAATTTATTTCGACATTCAGCTATCCGGGAGGTAGCATGTGTTGGAATCAGGAAACTTCTGAAGCCTAGAGCTCCAGAGTCCTGGATTTGATTGATGATTTGGCTTGTGCCACGTGGCATGGGGTCATGTGGGGACACATGTCACCTAGATTCAACACCTTTTAGACCCTGATCTGTCTATTTTTGAGTTACACGTGGCACATGTGCCACGGGTCCACGTCACCTTGGGTGATGTCAGCGTGTTGTGTTAGCTCCGAGAGTATGTGACTTCAGGGGTTTAAAAGTTTCTATCAGTGGAAAGTGTCGAATCTTGAAGTCGTGAATGCACACAGTCTTCAATCTAGGAATTCTTCATGACCTTTCTCAATCGTTGGATCAATTAGGAGGATCGGGGTAAGTACTTCAGAGGATTTTCACTACGGGGGAATTGAGAGACATGGGAATTGAATATCCCGGAGCACCGAATATCTTGGAGAGATGTGTTTATTTGTTGGAGTAAAAGATATAGAGGGTCCTTCAAGAATGAGCTATTGTTTTGCAAGTTTTGAATGGCCCTCCCAAAAAATTTATGTTGTAAGATATGGATGGCTCAGAATAAAGATATCTTCAACCACTAAATGGATAAGCATGTCTTGGTAAACCAAATTCCTTATTGTAACACCCCAGGTTTTGAGCCTTGTATTAAATAATGTATTTTGTTAAGTTATGAAAGGCCAAAGTGCCTAAACAATTATTAAGAGGCCAGTGTGCCTAGGAAATGTAATGTTTTGATCATTATGAATAATAAATACATCATTGTTTGCTAGACGGACAAGGACAAGCATTATAGGGGGCTATGATTCCACAAGAGAGGGGGCTTGAGGGGATGAGTACTTTTTTTATATTTTATCTACCCATTGTTGTTTTAATGGACAATAACAGTTACATGAGATTCTTGGGGGGGGAGGCCAAGTGGTTCCTTAATTACAAGAATTACATAAACCCGTCCTTGGTATGTTTGGGGGATTCTCACTTCCATTCTCATTATTGTTCTTCTGATGGTTACTTCACTCATTAACTCATGCAATCATTCTCCCAATTGCTCGTTGTTCACACATTTCCTTGGGATTTCACTCCATTTATCCTACCACTCACTCATCTTTCCTCATTGGTGTCTTGGCTTGGGAAAGGAAAATGAATTGCTGAAGAGCATCCATGGAATTGTTGGTTGTAGAGACTACTGGTGTAATCCAGCCATGAATCAAGACATGCATGTCTGAGATGCTTTGGTCTTTGTCCAGTCATGCTCACAGTTGTGAGTCCTGAGAGTCCCAGCATGGAGATTTTGGACCAACTTCATTGGAGCCCTTGAAGGAGAAGGATAGCTTGAGGGACTGTTTGGCAGAGAAGGGGAGGTCCATTCTCTTGGGTTGTGTAGGCTGGGTAGAAGAGAGATGGGTACTTGTATTTTTGTGGGTGTTGGGAAGCCTGTGAGAGATTGAGTGTTGAATGTTTTGGGAAGTCGAGTGGCACTCTAGAATCGTCCTTGTGGATTCATAGCCCTGGCTCGGGGGTGACACTGCTGCTGATATTTGGAACAACAATGTCTATGGTTGGGTGGAATGACCTTGGTCTCCAGCCAGTTGGTGTCTTGTTTTTAGAAAAGACAAGTGCTCTATGTCATGGTTATTTACCCGTGTATGATTTACTCCGTTGTGTAGTTATTTATCGTTGAATTCAATATTTAGAATGTGTATGCTTGTTGGTTATTGTTGTGCATGACATACGGTTCATTTATTTTATGTTATAATAGAATCTTGATTTATGCATGTGAAAATTTCACGCATCTTTATTAATCAAGAATGTATTAGAAGTCAAATTGGTTCCAGAAGGGGACTCAAAGTTAGCGTGGCATGGCATGTGGGTGGTTGGGTACGTTACAAATTGGTATCAGAGCTACAAATTGAAATATCGGGCCATAATGGGTCAGATCTATTAGACAAGATCTTTTGGTTGAGATCAAGTTATTACCTTGAAGTCGTGAAGCTTAGGAGGAATGGCGTTGCAAAGTCCATGCATAAGATAGAACGTCTGAGATCCTTAGTAAGGAATTGAAGGATCATGACCATCCCTTTCGGATTTGGGAATGATCACCACCATGGGATCAAGAGAGACCTGGACCATTGGATCGGAGGTTAGGTGAACAAGGGTCGTCCAATGGAGTTGAATAGGAGTTTGGGGTAAGAATTAAGTCCCAATCGTCGGATCTGGCGGATCGATCGTCAGTCATTGATCGAAGCCAAGTAGGGAAGGAAGGACTTCGGAACTTCGTCGCTTCAACGATCTTGGTAAGCAGGCAAGGCCTGAACTACAAAAGGCTGGAGTTGCGAAGCCTCATCAGTCATCTGATCTGATGGGAGGCATGAAGGGATCCTCGCTGTTGATCGTGGTTAGCCGGCATTGACTGCTTCAGGAGTTTTCACTTTAGGAGTTTTAAACTTTGATGAACTATTATAACCCAGAGTCCCGACGTCTCATCAATCGTTAGATGGAGGGGAGGAATTTGGGAGTGTTTTAGAACCGTCATATCTAGCAAGGGTGGAAGGATAGCGAAGTTGTAGAGCTTTGGAAACCTCACCACTCTGGAGTTCGGTTGTTCAGGAGTATGGGGGTTGTCTGGAGTGAGAAGCCCCAAAGCCCAAATCCTGAAGTTAATCACAGTTGTTGGTTGTGGGAGGAGTGTGAGCCATCAATTTATTTTGACATTTAGCTATCTGAGAGGTAGCATGTGTTGGACTCGGGAAACTTCTGAAGCCCAGAGCTCCGGAGTCCTGGATTTGATTGATGATGTGGCTTGTGCCACGTGGCAGGGGGTCATGTGGGGACACATGTCACCTGGAATCAACACCTTTTAGACCTTGATCTATCTATTTTTGAGTTACATGTGGCACACGTGCCACAGGTCCACGTCACCCTAGGTGACGTCAGTGTGTTGTGTTAGCTCCGAGAGTATGCGACTTCAGGGGTTTACAAGTTTCTATCAGTGGAAAGTATCGAATCCTGAAGTCGTGAAGGAACACAGTCTTCGATCTAGGAATTCTTCAGGACCTTTCTCAATCGTTGGATCAATTAGGAGGAGCGGGGTAATTACTTCAGAGGATTTTCACTACAGGGGAATTGAGAGACATGGGAATTGAATGTCCCGGAGCACCGAATTTACAAAATGGTGGAGAGTTGTTTATCTCAACGGTTGATTAAGTTGTAACTGTGGATCTCATTGAAGCCTCTATATAGGGGCAGGACCATCCATTCGATGGGATATTAAATTGCCCATTTTTTCTAGTGGAATGATTGATGGGTTTGGCGAATTGTAACTCGGGGAGAAAACAAAAGTTGACAGAGGAAGGTAGACGAAGACCGAAGTCTGGAGGATTTGGTTCTTGCATCGGTCCCATGCTAAGGTAAAAAGGGCCTGGAATTAACCCAACTCTCGAACTTGGTGTTCACGCAAGCTCTTATGTAGGAAAACCTAGAGCGAGGCGCTAAAGAGTGATTAAGCCCACGGTTTCGAGTTGTGGTCATGTGGGACATGGCTTGAAGGAAGCACCTGCGTAGAATTGAATTTTGTATAAGTTACAGGATAACATGGAAGTGTTATATGGTGGAGAATCACAATATGTTCTTCATGAATTGAGAAGAAAAAAAAGGACTTGTAGCATTGTTTGGAAAATTTTGTTTATAATATGCATAATTCTAACAAAATGGTCACTTGCACATTTTGCAGAATTAGGAGGTGTAAACATATCATTTTAGTAATAAGAATGAATATTCGATAAATGGAATAAGGTGAGGGAGCCTTCGGCCATGATAAAGAGGTCGAAGGACAGAATATCAGAGTTGGTAATGCAGAGACAAAATCCAACGGATACATGGCCAGAGGGGAGAAAGAAACATTGATAGAGACTGTGAGAATCCTGAAAATAGAAGTGCAGAGTTAAAAAGAAGAAAATGAGAGGATGATGAGAGAAAAAAATTAAATAAACGCTCAATTGAAGCAGAGCTTAAATCAGTTGCAGAGGAAAACAAAGAGGGGATCAAACTCAAAACAAGAGAAAGATGGTAGGTATCATGAAAGAAGAGATGATCGCTGAAGAACTGGTTATTCAATAAGTGTTAGCAGAAATCATAGGCATCACTCACCTCCCTACTCAACAAGGAAATTGTATGCATTTGAAGATTCCATAAGTAGTCCAGAGGTGTCTCATGTTAGGCACCAAAGAAGAAGACATGAATTGGACAGTTTGCAAGGAGAATTATGGAAGCTTAAGCCACCATCTTTTGATGGTGAAAGATAAAGGGAAGATGATGTTGAGGCATGGTTTCTTAGACTTGGGAGGTATTTTCAATTGCATAACTACTCATCAAACGTAGAAGCCATGATTGCGACATATCATTTACATGGGAAAACTGTAATATGGTGGGACCAACTGAAGCAAGTTGCGCATATTAATGAGAATAGGATCACTTGGAAGCAATTCAAGAAATATTTTCAAAAGGAATACCTCTCAGAACACTTTTATGACAAGAAAATGCAGGATTTATTTGAACTTAGGCTGGGAAGCACGACCATGGCAGAGTATGAAAGGAATTTCTTGGGGCTGCTAAAGTATGTAGGATTTATAAAAGATGAGAAGGTAAAGGTACAGAGGTTTTTAAGTGGATTACCATCCTTTTATAAAGAGAAGATTCGATATGATGAACCTAGGTCTTTGACTGAGACCATCAGGAAGGCTAAGTACCTGTATGAGAAAGGAAAAGGCAGAGAATCCATGCAGAAGTCTTGGAAGGATAAGAAGAAGGAGAAGTTTAATCAGAGGAAGAAGAGATTCAAACCTCCTTTCAACATAAATGAGCCTAATAAAAATCATCAAGACCAGTATGCAAAGGATGAATCCAAGAGAGAAGACCCCTTTGGAAAAAGGGTAAGACCACCAATCCAATGTTGGGGATGCAAAGAAGATCACATGTACAAGGATTGCCCTCACAGAAAGAACATAGTGAAGATCATGCACAACATCCAAGAGGCTAAAAAGGTAGAAGACATGGGAAGAATTTATGCATCCTTAGATGATCAACAAGCAGAGTACCAATCCAATATGATCGAGGTGGAAGGTAAGATCATAACTCAACCTATTGTTATTTTAATTGATTCATGAGCAAGTCATTGTTACATTGATCCTAAAATAGTGGATAGATTATGTTTGGAGAAAAGTAAGCTTGGAAAATCAAGTTTGGTCTAGCTAGCCACTATACCCAAAAGGAGAATCCATGATATGATCAGAGGTTATTCCATAAGTCTTGATGGTGTGAATACTAATTCTAACCTAAATATTATACCATTGGGATCTTATGATATTCTAATAGGAAAGGATTGGTTGGATAAACATCATGTTGTCCTAGATTTTCATAGAAAGACATTTACATGTCTTGATTGATATGGAAAACATAGAATTGTGAAAGGAGTTCCAATGCCCATCTCTATAAGAGATATTTCAGCCTTGCAGCTGAAGAGGTGTTTCAGAAAATGATGCCAATTGTATGCATCCCATGTGGAGGATCCAGAAAAGACAAAGGGGCCAAGCCTTGAATATTTCTCGGTACTACAAGAATTTGAATATTTATTCCAAGATATACCAGGGCTGCCACCAAAAAGGGAGATAGATTTCTCTAGTGATTTAGTGCTAGGAGTTTCCCTGATGTCAAAAGCACCTTACATATTGAGTACACCAGAGTTAAAAAAATTACAAATGCAGTTGGAAGAATTATTGAGGAAATGATACATACGTCTGAGTGTTTCACCTTGGGGAGCACCAATACTCTTTATCAAAAAGAAGGATGGAACCTTGAGGTTGTGTATTGACTTTCAACAACTGAGTAAATCCACTATAAATAAAAAGTACCCTCTACCAAGAATTGATGACCTCTTTGATCAACTAAGAGGAGCAAAGATATTTTCAAAGATAGAATTGAGATCGGGATACCATCAAGTAAGAATCAAAGAAGAATAAATCAATAAGGTGACCTTTATAGAACCAGGTATGGGCATTATGAATTTGTAGTGGTTTCATTTGGATTGTCCAATGCACTAGTTGTCTTTATGTGCTTAATGAATGACATATTCATAAATTACTTGGTTAGGTTTGTCATAGTATTCATGGAAAACATACTTATCTATTCTAAGTCAGTGGAAGAGCATGAACATCACCTAAGACTGGTATTGCAAGTGCTAAGGGAACATCATTTGTATGCCAAGCTTAGTAAGTGTTATTTTTATCAAGAGCAGATCCATTAATTGGGGCACATTATTTTAGAACATGGTATAGTAGTAGATCCAGAGAAGATTTAATCCATTATAAGATGGACAATGCCAAGCAATGTTTCAGAATTCAAATCTTTTATGGGATTAGTTGGTTACTACAGAATATTTATAGCAGGGTTCTCTAAGATTGCTCATCCCATCACTTCTTTGCAGAAGAAGGGAATTAAATTTGAATGGACATCTGAGTGTGAAGAGAACTTTAATTTGTTGAAGGAATTACTTACTAGTGCACTTGTTCTAAAGATTGTTGACCCAAATGAAAGTTTTATGGTATGTATATATGCATGCAAGGAAGGACTTGGTGGAGTCCTCACTCAAAATGAACATGTCATTGGTTATGAGTCCATAAAGCTTAAATAACATGAGAGGAACTATGCCACACATGACTTGGAACTTGTTGTCATTGTTCACGCATTGAATATGTGGACGCATTATCTCATGGGGAATAGATTTGAATTAAGAACAGACCATAGTGGTCTGAAGTATCTTTTTGAACAACCAACTTTGAATGCCAGGAAAATGATATGGATGGAATTTTTAAGTGAATACAATTTTGATATCAAGCATATAAAATGAAAAGAAAATAAAGTTGTTGATGCACTTAGTAGAAGAATATATCTCATACATGCTACAAATGTTAGTATGCATCAATCAGATTTAAAGAGAAAAAATTTAGATGTTGTTGTTACCGATAAGCATTACCTACACGTAAAAGAAATCTTACAGCAAGAAAATGTACAACAAAAATTGAAAGAGTATGATATGAAGGAAGATGGATTACTTATGCATAAAAATAGAATTTATGTTCCTAGTTTCGTAGAACTTAGGACTTTGGTATTAAAAGAAATGCATAATGTGCCATATGTTGGACATCCCAGTTACTAGAAAAAAATTGCAGCAGTAAATCATGTTCACTGAATCTATGCAATACCTGTATCTTGTATTTCAACATCCACTCCCATCTCCTTCTACTGAAGATAGTCCATCTCGGCCAATATGAAACCAAGTCGAATGTTGAACTATGCCTTGCCCATTTGGACTTTTTGTTCTTGTACTGCTTGATGTATCTATAGAAGTCCCTAAATGAATACTTTGTCCATTGTCACTCCTACCTTGAAAAATAATTTTATCTTCTGTACTTGATTTTCTTATGTTCAAGGTATACATCCATACGAACATGACATAGTATTTAAATATTCCTATATCATGCACCTTTATGTGCCTCTTATTTCTAAAGATGATTACTTCTCCTTTACCAGCTCTAGAAAGTTATGCATTACTTTGATGCTCTTTCCTCTCATGAACCACATGTTCCAAGTGTATGCATCCTTATGTTCCTTCTCTTTCAGTTCTTCAAAATCAAGAATGATGTCTAAGACAATTTTATCCATATGTATCCATTTAGTTGATTACAAGACAATGCAATTGTCCATATTGTTTTCTAAAAGCTTTAGAAATATTCATAAAAGGTTTCATCTCACTGTAAAACAATATGTATATAGGTGGCTATCTAGAAATATCCTTAGCGAGATTCCTCTCACTTTAAAACAAAGTGTAAGGTGGTTATCTAGAAATCTCTTTAGCGCAGTTCCTCTCACTCTTTACATAATATACGATGGAAATATAGAAATTCTCTTTACAAAATTCCTCTCACTCATACAAGGTGGAAATATAGAAATTTATAGAGTCTCTCTCACTCTCATAATTTAGAATGATTGGCTTACAAGCCTTCTAATAAACTTCAGGAGATTTACACATATGCATATTATATTTACAAATATACATATTTACAAAAATTTTTAAGATGGTTTACTTATGGACTCATTCTCCCCAGTGTACTGGGAGGAATCTCATAGCTTCTGACCTCTGACAATGCCTATGACGTCGATGTTGAATCTGACATTGAATTTGATGTTGAATCCAAGTAACCATTAGACCAAACTATTGGTCTTCCCAGTAACCTGTATAACCTCTATTTATGAATGCCAAGCACTATTGTTGTGCCTGGAGTAGCTTCCCTTGAATACACAAGTACTCAACCATTCTGGAATGTGAATGCATAACTGTCATCTTCAAATGTTGCAATTGAGAGACATTTTAACTTTAAGTATGTAACATACAACATATGTTCGATTTCCAAGAAATCCTCCCAACTCAAACTGGAACCTTGCATATCCATAACCCTTTATTTCTTGTCTGGTATTGGTTCCAAATCCCACAAAGAAATAATATGTGTCAAAATCTGAGAAATTAAAAAATAATGATCTCATCCCGGTCATGTAGCGACAGTCATTCTTAGATATCTACATATATCACTTTTCCAAGACCATCCATCATGAAATATTCTTTCCCAAGCCTTTCAATAAGACCATTGACTTCATCTGGGTTTGTTGCTTGTCTTATCGCAAGTTTCTTTACATATTTTTTGTTATTCTTCGAACATAAGTGCGGGTAAAGTGTCCAACACTTCTCAATATGGTGTCCACTCTTACCACAATAAGAGCATATTTTTTTTTCCACGATCCCTTCTTATCATTCCTCATTTTCCTTTGACTTGAGAAATGATCTTCCTTCTTATTATAGGGATTTACTCGCACAGACTATATTCTCGGATAATTTTCCACATCACAGTTGCTAGTTCCACAAGAAGCACATAGATAACTAGACCATTCACTAGTGGAAAAAGTATCCATTCCTTCTCTTGTAGCATGCACATCTTTCCCTGGAGATGACTTGCACATTTTACTCTTCTATGGACTTGAAGATAAGTCCAATTGATTATTTAGGTTTTCTTCATCTAAGTTTCTCTTTGCTTCAACTACCCTTGAGCACTCTCTATCTTGATGGGACAAAGAATAATATGAAGAGTCTTCTTTCTCGATCATTTTCTTTGAGGGAGATAGTGCAAGAGAGACTATCTCATTCTCTACTTGTCCAACTTTATTGATTGATGGTGTCATCTACAACTTTCTCTCTAACACATGAAAAATAATCATGTGTAAATCTTCATGAAATAACAATCGATCTTGCATCCATTGCTTCTCTTACTCAAGAGCTTTCAACCGCATTATTAACTCATAATTATGTCTCTGGATTTGTTGATTAATGTTCTTCTGCAATCTTAATTTCATAAGAACTTTACTCATATTGTTTTCTTGAAAAGAGCCTTCAAGATCTCAACCAACTGAACTCTTGGATCTCATCACAACAAAATCTTGAAACACACACCAAAACTAGCTCTGATACCACTTGATCATCAAATCCTTAGACACTACTTATTGTTTTACATATATACATGCAACATCTAACTTGATCCAAAATAATTTATTGATCGTATTGGGGTGGTTTGCAAAATTATGATGATGTAATTTTTACCCAAAAACTCATAAACTAAAGATTATCTTGATTGATGATGGTGACATAACACAATAGAAAATAAAAGAACTAAAATTATATACTTTTGTTTCATCTTTAAGTTCATTCAATCCAATGAAAATTGCCTTCTCCATCTCAAGTATCAAAATCACATGTAAAATGACTCACATATGCCAATTTAGTGGATTCTCTTAAATTACATTTCTCAAAAAAGGAAAATAACTTCACCATTGAAATCCTTGCGAAATTCTGAGAATTTTGACTATAAATTCGGCCAATTTCCAAACTATCCCAATTTCACACTCTTTGGCACGCAAAACAATGCATTAAATGTTCATTAATAACAAATTGAGAAAAACTTTTTACAAATGACCTCAAATAAAAAAAAAGACCTCATATTCATGAACCTTGAGAAAAATTGTGCAAAATTGATATAAATACTTGAAATTTTGTCAAGGTATCATTTGACACGCTTTACGGTGTAACACAAACTAATCTTGTACTTTGCACACACTTCAATGCATCAATACAATCTCAAAAATAGTGCCCTATCTCAAAATCCATTCATTCCTTCCCTTGGGATCTATGTTTTCTCGAACTATGTGCACATAGGGATCTATTCCCATTAAATAGGCCACGGTCCTAACCCCCCATCTGAATTAGTTGCAACTTATTATTAAATTAGGCGAGAATCCCACTAAATGTGGGGGCATTGGCTTAGTGGTTAAAGCCATCTGCTAATATAGTGGAGTTCAGGGTTCTATTCCCCTTCCATGTTACACATGTGTTGCTTGTTGGTTTAATATATAGTTTTATATACTATATATAGTATACATATGGTTATAAATCATATCCATTGGCATATAGTTTGTTACATGGCATATGGTATATACCATATATTATATACTCATCGAAATTTTTATTATGTTTTGAACCCTTTGCATGTTAAGCTCCCCGCATGAACTATGTTGTGGTTACATGATAGTTCAACAGACCAGGGGCTAAGGGTCGAGGGCTTAGGCCCTCGGCCCTTTAGCCGCATAAATGAATTTTAATGTAACTTTAAATAAAATATATGCCACTCATATATTAAGTTGTATTGTGTGACTTGTTGGTTGTGGTGGGTATGTTAATGCTTGGAATAGTATGGAGGTCAAGGGTTTGACCCTCATTGACTCCATACTTTTACACAACATTAACCAATACTGGCCAATGAGGGGTTGCCACGTGGAAACCTCTTATTGACTATCCAATGCCACGTGTCAATGAACCATTGATCCACTTCTCAACCTGTAACTCATCCATCGGATGCCAATTCAATTTCCTAGTCACTGTACAATCTGTCCATGTGGCACCTTGGGGTTTCATCATGCAACCTATATGGTCATACCACATGTCATTGTACGGACATGACACGTGTCCTTTTATCCCTTTGATTTTTTATTGTTTGACCCGAACTTTGACCACTTATAACTTTTACATATGAACTGTGTTTGACTTGTCGCTTGCGTCGTTGGAAAGCTAACAACGAGATCTACGCATTGATGTCATTTTCAAGATGATTTGAGATGGTCAAATTTTGAGCATTTATGGATCCCCTAGGACCTCTATGAGCATTCCTTGAATCATCCTAGATCACACATGCATAAAACCATTACAAGAACAATATTATACAAGCTACATGTTGTGACAGTTGTTAAGGGTTTGTTTGTAGCATGAACTCAAACTCGACATACCAGCACCATAAATTTCCTCACTTATTTCATGGTCCTTGGTTGCATGGAACAATGTAACACACCTGACCCCTAAGTACCCTTTCTAGGGGCGGGGCTTCAAAATTTTGCTTACTCTAATCATCTCGAATCATTTCTCTGAGGTCATCATCCTCTTCTACTCACCCATATATTTCTAACCACTGTTACTAGGCTCTAATCTCACTTCTGGTTTGCAATTTATGGCCTCCCAAAATTCTTCGAGAGTTATTAGTTGAGGACCAAGTGGATACACCTCATTAGTATCTTCCCCAAGTTCCTACATCCACATGGAAGATTCACCCACCATGCAATCCAACGGTGGGACCTGGCCTTCATTTAACGCATAGGATAGAGGGAAGTTCGGTGTTTGGCACTTCGACACTAAACGCCCATACTCCCTTTTGCACACATATCCTCCAGAGTCCCGAACTCTTGAAGGGTCTCGAAATATCACCATGTGGCTTTGGCCTTTGAGCCTGCCAAATTACCCTCATCACAACATTCCAAACCTCCGGAGTCCCGAAGTCCTAGACTCCCGAAGGGTCCACCCTCGCACGTGGTGACGTATTGGATGTGAAGGAAAATACAAGTGGGTCCCATATATTCCTCTCGCCAAATGGACCAAGGAGGTAAGTTCCAGTTGTGACATGTGGCCCCTATAGTGGGTGACACATGTCACATTTTAATGGGCACATAGGGCCCATGAAACGCATGAATCCAGGTGACACATGGCACATCAAATGTGGGTCCATGTCACCCTGGTTGATGTCAGCGTACTACATCACCCCGGACTGGTACCTTTCCAAGCCCTTCGATCTCATGGTCAAGGCATGTCCACATAACCCCTGGATCGGTGACCTCCGTTACTTCGTAAATTCAACGTTCAGGGGATCTACAATGTGGCATCCGCCTTGTTCCCAGAGTGGCCAGCACCAGGCTGACCATGGTCTAGATATAACAATCAGGGGGAAATCTTGAAGGGTCCCTAGATCTGCAACCCTCATCACTTTGCAACTTCGGCCTTTGGGGGTTTCGACATTATGGCCACTCCATTCTCCCAAAGCAAGACTCTGCTGAAGTACCGTATGCGAGTCCCTCCACTTTTTAATCGGATGGTTAAGAGGGGTTCTTAACGGACTCCCCAGATCCACGTCTCTCATCACTTTGTAACTTCAACATTCAGGGAGTTTGGTGCTTTAACATCCCTATTCTCCTAAAGTAGGACTTCGTCAAAGTTATCTCGACGTAAATCCAATGGCCAAGGGGACTCTCAAATACCCTTAAATCGGTGGCTCGCGTTACTTCACAATGGGTAAATGGATCAAGGTTTAATGGTGGGGAATATCTATCTGCCACGATTAGGGAGACCACCAGGTGTCGGTCAACCTTATGGGTAATCGTAATTATCACTTTCCTTTGAATGGTTTACAAATGGAAAGGTCAAAACACTCTGGAGTTCTGAGCTCCCAGAGTTCTGAAGCCAGAAAGAATCAGCTTCTTTCGGACCTAGAGCAAGGTTCCCAGACCTTGGTCACATGGGTGAAAGATCTGAAGGAGGCGCCCTCCTTCCATTGGGTGTGGACTTAGTATTCCCACAAAGGTAGATACTAGAGGCTGGAAGCATCCCAGTAAGTCTTTCCCCAACACTATAGCAAACTTACATCCCACAACTCTCTAACCGCTAAGCTAAGTCAAGCAGGCGACCATTCAAAATCATGGGTTCAAAGAGAGATAATACATATTTCTAACTTAACCATTCAACATTGAACTTATTCATAGACATGTAAATATAGTCAATCACCATTTCCATTTCAACACACAGAATATGAAGATACTTATCAAAAAACCATAGTTAGTGAAGCGACTTCTAAAAGGGATGCATGTTTCCATCCAACCATAGGCAAAGCCACTCCCGACAGATTTACCGTTGGCCAACCCTGATCTAGACCATGATTCTATGAGAGAGACTCTTTCTTATTTCTCAGCGACAGTAGGGGACAGAGGTGACTCTCCTCCTCCCATGGGATCTTGGCAATGAATTTTATTTATACCAAGCAAGGAGGTCTACACAAGTACTTCCATAGTCACTCATCAGTCAAGTTTATCATACTGAAATGAAAACCTTGCCAACAAATTCTTGCTCCCAGAACAAGTTCATTTCCCTGTTCTTCTCGAACTGGAGAGTTGCAACCGCTATTTTTATCTTCTCGAGATTGTTATTTTGACTCTTCTCTCCCTGGAGATCTCTCTCTTCCCACAAATTACCTCTTTTCCTTCCTTCCTCAGCAAGGTTGCATGGGTCTGAATCCCTAGCTCATGGTCTGGCCTGGAAGTCTTGTAGATGGGTACTCTGCCCCATGTCCTCATTAAATCTTGAGGATGACTCTTCCAACTACCAATATGACTTGGAAATGCATTTGTTTGTTAGAGGATTGTTCTGAGTCTAATTCATTAAATCCAATGAGGTACTGGTTTGGTGGGGGTCATATCCACCATTTATGGTTCCCCTCACCATCTATCTCATCGCATCCATGGTCTATCTTGGAAAACCTCCCTTTCAAAAATTATGCAACACTTATTCATTTTATATTAATAAAAAAACATACATACATTGACCTTTTATACAAAGGTTCATCAAATCCAACATTCACACATATCTAGTCTGCCATAGTCTC
>JASDQU010108332.1:97067-118651 GCA_032191745.1 Picea mariana
TGGGGGCTCAATCATGCCTTCGGCTATCATTGAGGAGCTCGATACCGAAAAACCTTCATTTAGGCCCTCAAAATGGCCCCAGAAGTAAAAACTGCTAAAAATAGTAAATTGCCAAAAATGTCAAAAAGTTGTTTTGAGCCAGTTGGAAAAGGTGGGTGGCCACCGATATCCATCTGGATCAAACAATGTCAAAGAGATTACATTGGAGAATGAAATTAAGGTATCTGAATTTTAGGAGATGAAAGTAGTAGCCAAGAACTAATTTTAATCCTTATATACCAAGTAGAATGGAGCAGACCCATAAGTAACAACATACATGCTCAATAACATCCCAACTATCCCCTCTCTAGAAGACATTGTAGAGATCTTAACGGAAATTGATATGAATTGAAAATCCACAATGCAATCTGGAGTCTTGAACCAGATAAGGCACCTGGTTTGGATAAATTCACCATTCACTTCTATAAAGTTTGTTAGAGCTTGATCAAGCATGATTTGAATTGAATGTTGCAATATGTCCAAAGGTCCTATAGACTTGGATGCATCACCAATTCTTCTTTACTGACCCTCATACCCAAGGAAGTTAATATATCCTCCTCCTTTACATTTCATCCTATCTTCCTGTGTAATTATTCCTATAAGATAATGACAAAGATAATGGTGAAGAGGCTCAAAATGATGCTTCTGAACTCATTTCAAAGATCCAAGGAGGTTTCCTCAAAAAAATACAAATTTTTCATAATATTGTCATGGTTCAAGAGGCTATCCACTCTAATAGATCCAACCAGGAAAAAGGTATGATCATCAAAATCGACATGGCTAATTCCTTTGATTGGGTAAGGCACTCCTTTTAATTTGATGTTTTACATAAATTTATCTTTATATCTTCTATTATCATGTGGATTGCAGATTGTGTAATAATTCCATGGATAGTTATGTTGGTGAATGGTAGACCAACCTCCTTTTTTCAAGAAATCCAGGCGTTGATATGAGGATTCCCTCTTTCTCCATTCCTATACATCATAATGGTTGATTCCTTAAGTAGAAAGATGCAACAAGAAAGGTTAGTTGGGAATATCCTAGGAATTGAAATCGTTTGAGGGTCAAAATTATTAATCACTCTCAATTTTCAAATGACACCCTCTTGTTGGGAGGTTCCCCCTCCATCATTGCATCCTGATTCAAGAAAGTGTTAGAATATTTCATAAATTCCTTAGGGGGGAGAATAAATAATCAAAAGAGTTAGATTTTTGGTTGGCTTGTAAGCCAATAGATTCTTCAAACCATTTTCATAATTTTTTAGTTTTGATGTCAAGATAAATTTTCTTCTTTTAAATACTTGGGCATGCCTCGGTCTCTCAACAACCCCTCATCTCAGTCATGGAAAAGTGTATTGGAAAAAACAAAATCAAAATTCCAATAGTGGGTATCATAGTGGTTGAATCCAGTTGGCCCTATAATCTTAATCAAATCAATTATCTTTTCTCTTCCTATATTCCAATCCTCTACTATGTTATCTCCTATAGGGATTATGCAAAGGATATTGCAAGAACTTGGGAAATTCTTATGGTAAAGCGGGAATTTCAACTAAAAAAAATAATCTCATCAACTAGAAGATGGTCATATCCCCCAAAGATAGAGGAGGATTTGAGGTTATATATCCAACTCTTATGAATTTAGCTATGGGGTCTAAGCTTGATTGGAGATTAATCATGGGTGGACCAGATTGGTGGAAGAAAATATTGTGGAGAAAATAGTTCAACGAGAATTGGAAGATACGTATTGAGAGACAACAGGGAAATCAAATGGGTTCTCACATTTGGAGGATTCTTAAAGCTACAATTTTGATTATATGATCAAATCTCACCTGGATCCCTGGAATTGGAAAGAAATCAAAATCTATCAATGATAACATAATCGACAATCAACCTCTAGAAAGAAACAAATAACTCCTCCCTTTAAAATCCTATATGGATGAAAGAAATTTAATAACCCTCTATAATATCACAAAATGGACACAACAATCTAGTTTTTGTTTAGGTTGGAAACTTGGTTAAATTATGAACTATCTCAAGACCCTTGTCTCAACCTTGTTATAGAAGTTGAAAGGATGTGCACCATGTGAAAAATAGATGATGGATCAAAGAGGTTGGGGTGTAGGAGGGATATCTTCATCAAATATTGTCTATCCCACTTCCTTAGTGCTCGATTATTTGGAACAAGGTATGGAACTTTGACATGCTTCCTAANAAGGAAAGTGATCATCATATTTTCTTTGAGTGTACCTTCACAAAATAGGTCTAGGATTTCACATTTGAAAGTATGAGTCATTGAATTAGTAGGCTAAGCTCCTTGAGAGATGTGTTTATTTGTTGGATAAAAGATATAGAGGGTCCTTCAAGAATGATCTATTGTTTCGCAAGTTTTGAATGTCCCTCCCAAAATTTTTATGTTGTAAGATATGGATGGCTCAGAATAAAGCTATCTTCAACCACTAAATGGATAAGCATGTCTTGGTAAACCAAATGCCTTATTGTAACACCCCAGGTTTTAAGCCTTGTATTAAATAATGTATTTTGTTAAGTTATGAAAGGCCAAAGTGCCTAAACAATTATTAAGAGGCCAATGTGCCTAAGAAATGTAATTTTTTGATCATTATGAATAATAAATACATCATTGTTTGCTAGACGGACAAGGACAAGTGTTATAGGGGGCTATAATTCCACAAGAGAGGGGGCTTGAGGGGATGAGTACTTATTTTTATATTTTATCTACCCATTGTTGTTTTAATGGACAATAACAGTTACATGAGCTTCTTGGGGGGGGGGAGGCCAAGTGGTTCCTTAATTCCAAGAATTACATAAACTCGTCCTTGGTATGTTTGGGGGGTTCTCACTCCCATTCTCGTTCTTGTTCTTCTGATGGTTACTTCACTCATTCACTCATGCAATCATTCTCCCAATTGCTCGTTGTTCACACCTTTCCTTGGGATTTCACTCCATTCATCCTACTACTCACTAATCTTTCCTCATTGGTGTCTTGGCTTGGGAAAGCAAAACAAATTGTTGAAGAGAATCCATGGAATTGTTGGTTGTAGAGAATATTGGTGTAATCCATCCATGAATCAAGACATGCATGTTTGAGATGCTTTGGTCTTTGTCTAGTGATGCTCATAGTTGTGAGTCCTGAGAGTCCCAGCATGGAGATTTTGGACCAGCTGCATTGGAGCCCTTGAAGGAGAAAGACAACTTGAGGGACTATGTGGCAGAGAAGGGGAGGTCCATTCTCTTGGGTTGTGTAGGCTGGGTAGAAGAGAGATGGGTACTTGGATTGTTGTGGGTGTTGGGAAGCCTGTGAGAGATTGAGTGTTGAATGGTTTGGGAAGTCGAGTGACACTCTAGAACCATCCTTGTGGATTCATAGCCCTGGCTCAAGAGTGACACTGCTACTGAGATTTGGAACAACAATGTCTATGGTTGGGTGGAACGACCTTGGTCTCCAGCCAGTTGGTGTCTTGTTTTCAGAAAAGATAAGTGCTCTATGTCATGTTTATTTACCCGTGTATGATTTACTCCATTGTGTAGTTATTTATCGTTGAATTCAATATTTAGAATGTGTATGCTTGTTGGTTATTGATGTGCATGGCATACGGTTCATTTATTTTATGTTATAATAGAATCTTGATTTATGCATGTGAACATTTCATGCATGTTTATTAATCAAGTCGTTGGTTGTGGGAGGAGTGTCAACCATCAATTTATTTCGATGTTCAGCTATCCGAGAGGTAGCATGTGTTGGACTCAGGAAACTGCTGAAGCCCAGAGCTCCGGAGTCCTGGATTGGATTGATGATTTGGCTTATGCCACGTGGCAGGGGGTCATGTGGGGACACATGTCACCCGGATTCAACACCTTTTAGACCCTGATCTGTCTATTTTTTGAGTTACACGTGGCACACGTGCCATGGGTCCACATCACCCTAGGTGACGTCAGTGTGTTGTGTTAGCTCCAAGAGTATGTGACTTCAGGGGTTTACAAGTTTCTATCAGTGGAAAGTGTCGAATCCTGAAGTCGTGAAGGCACACAGTCTTCAATCTAGGAATTCTTCAGGACCTTTCTCAATCGTTGGATCAATTAGGAGGAGAGGGGTAAGTACTTCGAAGGATTTTCACTATGGGGGAATTGAGAGACATGGGAATTGAATATCCCGGAGCACCGAATATCTTGGAGAGATGTGTTTATTTGTTGGAGTAAAAGATATAGAGGGTACTTCAAGAATGAGCTATTGTTTCACAAGTTTTGAATGGCCCTCCCAAAATTTTTATGTTGTAAGATATGGATGGCTCAGAATAAAGCTATCTTCAACCACTAAATGGATAAGCATGTCTTGTTAAACCAAATGCCTTATTGTAACACCCCAGGTTTTGAGACTTGTATTAAATAATGTATTTTGTTAAGTTATGAAAGGCCAAAGTGCCTAAACAATTATTAAGAGGCCAGTGTGCCTAGGAAATGTAATGTTTTGATCATTATGAATAATAAATAAATCATTGTTTGCTAGATAGAGAAGGACAAGCATTATAGGGGGCTATGATTCCACAAGAGAGGGGGCTTGAGGGGATGAGTACTTATTATTATATTTTATCTACCCATTGTTTTTTTAATGGACAATAAAAATTACATGAGCTTCTTGGGGGGGGGAGGCCAAGTGGTTCCTTAATTACAAGAATTACATAAACTCGTCCTTGGTATGTTTGGGGGGTTCTCACTCCCATTCTCGTTCTTGTTCTTCTGATGGTTACTTCACTCATTCACTCATGCAATCATTCTCCCAATTGCTTGTTGTTCACACATTTCCTTGGGATTTCACTCCATTCATCCTACCACTCACTCATCTTTCCTCATTGGTGTCTTGGCTTGGGAAAGGAAAATGAATTGTTGAAGAGCATCCATGGAATTGTTGGTTGTAGAGACTACTGGTGTAATCCAGCCATGAATCAAGACATGCATGTCTAAGATGCTTTGGTCTTTGTCTATTCATGCTCACAGATGTGAGTCCTGAGAGTCCCAACAAGGAGATTTTGGACCAGCTTCATTGGAGCCCTTGAAGGAGAAGGACAGCTTGAGGGACTGTGTGGAAGAGAAGGGGAGGTCCATTCTCTTGGTTTGAGCAGGTTAGGTAGAAGAGAGATGGGTACTTGTATTGTTGTGGGTGTTGGGAAGCCTGTGAGAGATTGAGTGTTAAATGTTTTGGGAAGTCGAGTGACACTCTGGAACCGTCCTTGTGGATTCATAGCCCTGGCTTGGGGGTGACACTGCTGCTGAGATTTGGAACAACAATGTCTATGGTTGGGTGGAATGACCTTGGTCTCCAGCCAGTTGGTGTCTTGTTTTTAGAAAAGATAAGTGCTCTATGTCATGGTTATTTACCCGTGTATGATTTACTCTGTTGTGTAGTTATTTATCGTTGAATTCAACATTTAGAATGTGTATGCTTGTTGGTTATTGTTGTGCATGACATACGGTTCATTTATTTTATGTTATAATAGAATCTTGATTTATGCATGTGAACATTTCATGCATCTTTATTAATCAAGCATGTATCAGAAGTCAAATTGGTTCCAGAAGGGGACTCGAAGTTAGCGTAGCATGGCATGTGGGTGGATGGGTACGTTACAAATTGGTATCAGAGCTACAGATTGAAATATTGGGCCATACTGGGTCAGATCTATTAGACAAGATCTTTTGGTTGAGATCGAGCTATTACCTTGAAGTTGTGAAGCTTAGGAGGAATGGCATTGCAAAGTCCACGCATAAGATAGAACGTCTGAGATCCTTAGTAAGGGATTTAAAGATCATGACCATCCCTTTCGAATTTGGGAATGATCACCACCATGGGATCAAGAGAGATCTGAACCATTGGATTAGAGGGTAGGTGAACAGGGGTCATCCAATGGAGTTGAATAGGAGGTTGGGGTAAGAATTAAGTCCCAATCGTCGGATCTGGTAGATCAATCATCAGTCATTGATCGAATCCAAGTAGGGAAGGAAGGACTTCGAAACTTAGTCGCTTCAACGATCTTGGTAAGCAGGCAAGGCTTGAACTACCAAAGGCCGGAGTCGCGAAGCCCCATCAGTCATCTGATCTGATGGGAGGCATGAAGGGATCCCCGCCGTTGATCGTGGTTAGCCAGCATTGACCGCTTCAAGAGTTTTCACTTCAGGAGTTTTAAACTTTGATGAACTACTATAACCCGGAGTCCCGACGTCTCATCAATTGTTAGATGGAGGGGAAGAATTTGGGAGTGTTTTAGAACCGTCAAATCTAGCAAGGGTGGAAGGATAGCGAAGTTTCAGAGCTTCAGAAAATTCGCCACTCCGGAGTTCAGTTGTTCAGGAGTATGGGGGTTGTCTGGAGCGAGAAGCCCCAAAGCCCAAATCCTAGAGTTAATCATAGTCATTGGTTGTGGGAGGAGTGTGAGCCATCAATTTATTTCGACGTTTAGCTATCCGAGAGGTAGCATGTGTTGGAATCAGGAAACTTCCAAAGCCCAGAGCTCCAAAGTCTCGGATTTGATTGATGATGTGGCTTGTGCCACATGGCAAGGGGTCATGCGGGGACACATGTCATCCGTATTCAACACATTTTAGACCCTGATCTGTCTATTTTTGAGTTACACATGGCACACGTGCCATGAGTCCACATCACCCTGGGTGACGTCAGTGTGTTGTGTTAGCTCCGAGAGTATGCAACTTCAGGGGTTTACAAGTTTCTATCAGTGGAAAGTATCGAATCCTGAAGTCGTGAAGGCACACAATCTTCGATCTAGGAATTCTTCAGGACCTTTCTCAATCGTTGGATCAATTAGAAGGAGCGGGGTAAGTACTTCGGAGGATTTTCACTACGAGGGAATTGAGAGACATGGGAATTGAATGTCCTGGAGCGTCGAATTTCCAAAATGGTGGAGAGTTGTCTATATCAACGCTTGATTAAGTTGTAACCATGGATCTCATTGAAGCCTCTATATAGGGGCAGGACCATCCATTCGATGGGATATTAAATATTGAACGTCCATTTTTTCTAGTGGAATGATTGATAGGTTCAGTGAATCGTAACTCGGGGGGGAAACAAAAGTTGACAGAGGAAGGTAGTTGAAGACCAAAGTATGGAGGACTTGGTTCCCGCGCCGGTCCCATGCTAAGGTAAAAAGGGCCTAGAATTAACCCAACTCTCGAACTTGGTGTTCGCGCAAGCTCTTATGTAGGAAAACCCAGAGCGAGGCTCTAAAGAGTGATTAAGCCCACGGTTTCGAGTTGTGGTCATGTGGGACATGGCTTGAGGGAAGCATCTGCGTAGAATTGAATTTTGTATAAGTTACAGGATAATATGGAAGTGTTATATGGTGGAGAATGATAATATGTTCTTCATGAATTGAGAAGAAAAAAAAGGACTTGTAGCATTGTTTGGAAAATTATGTTTATAATATGCATAATTCTAACTAAATGATCACTTGCACATTTTGCAGAATTAGGAGGTGTAAACATATTAGTTTAGTAATAAGAATGAATATTCATAACTGGAAGAAGGTGAGGGAGCCTTCGACCATGATAAAGAGGTCGAAGGACATAATATCAGAGTTGGTAATGCAGAGACAAAATCCAATGGACACATGGCCAGAGGGGAGAAAGAAACATTGATAGAGACTATGAGAAGCCTGAAAATAGAAGTGCAGAGTTACAAAGAAGAAAATGAGAGGATGATGAGAGAAAAAAATTAGATAAATGCTCAATTGAAGCAGATCTTAAATCAGTTGCAGAGGAAAACAAAGAGGGGATCAAACTCAAAACAAGAGGAAGAAGGTAGGTATCATGAAAGAAGAGATGATCGTGGAAGAACTGGTTATTCAATAAGTGCTAGAAGAACTCATAGGCATCACTCACCTCCCTACTCAACAAGAAAATTGTATGCATCTGAAGATTCCATAAGTAGTCCAAAGGTGTCTCATGTTAGGCACCAAAGAAGAAGACATGAATTGGACAGTTCGCAAGGAGAGTTATGGAAGCTTAAGCCACCATCTTTTGATGGTGAAAGATAAAGGGAAGATGATGTTGGGGCATGGTTTCTTAGACTTGGGAGGTATTTTCAATTGCACAACTACTCATCAAATGTAGAAGCCATGATTGTGACATACCATTTACATGGGAAAGCTGTAATATGGTGGGACCAACTGAAGCAAGTTACGCATATTAATGAGAATAGGATCACTTGGAAGAAATTCAAGAAATATTTTCAAAAGGAATACCTCTCAAAACACTTTTATGACAAGAAAATGCAGGATTTATTTGAACTTAGGTTGGGAAGCACGACCATGGAAAAGTATGAAAGGAATTTCTTGGGGTTGCTAAAGTATGTGGGATTTATAAAATATGAGAAGGTAAAGGTACATAGGTTTTTAACTGGATTACCATCCTTTTATAAAGAGAAGATTCAATATGATGAACCAAGGTCTTTGACTGAGACCATCAGGAAGGATAAGTACCTGTATGAGAAAGGAAAGGGCAGAGAATCCATGCAGAAGTCTTGGAAGGATAAGAAGAAGGAGAATTTTAATCAGAGGAAGAAGGGATTCAAACCTCCTTTCAACATAAATGAGCCTAATAAAAATCATCAAGACCAGTATGCAAAGGATGAATCCAAGAGAGAAGACCCCTTTGGAAAAAGGGGAAGACCACCAATCCAATGTTGGGGATGCAAAGAAGATCACATGTACAAGGATTTCCCTTACAGAAAGGACATAGTGAATATCGTGCACAACATCCAAGAGGCTAAAAAAGTAGAAGACATGGGAAGAATTTATGCAGCCTTAGATGATCAACAAGCAGAGTACCAATCCAATATGATCGAGGTGGAAGGTAAGATCATAAATAATCCTATTGTTATTTATTTGATTCATGAGCAATTTATTGTTACATTGATCCTAAAATAGTGGATAGATTACGTTTGGAGAAAAGTAAGCTTGGAAAATCATGTTTGGTCTAGCTAGCCACTGGACCCAAAAGAAGAATACATGATATGATCATAGGTTATTCCATAAGTCTTGATGGTGTGAATACTAATTCTGACCTAAATATTATACCATTGGGATCTTATGATATTCTAATAGGAAAGGATTGGTTGGATAAACATCATGTTGTCCTAGATTTTCATAGCAAGACATTTACATGTCTTGATTGATATGGAAAACATAGAACTGTGAAAGGAGTTCCAATACCCATCTCTATAAGAGATATTTCAGCCTTGCAGCTGAAGAGGTGTTTCAGAAAAGGATGCCAATTGTATGCATCCCATGTGGAGGATCCAGAAAAGACAAAGGGGCCAAGCCTTGAATAGGTACTACAAGAATTTGAATATGTATTCCAAGAAATACTAGGGTTGCCACCAAAAAGGGAGATAGATTTCTCTAGTGATTTAGTGCTAGGAGTTGCCATGATGTCAAAAACACCTTACATATTGAGTACACCAGAGTTAAAAAAATTACAAATGCAGTTGGAAGAATTGTTGAGGAAATGATACATACGTCTGAGTGTTTCACTTTGGGGAGCACCAATACTCTTTATCAAAAAGAAGGATGGAACCTTGAGGCTATGTATTGACTTTCAACAGCTGAGTAAATCCACTATAAATAAAAAGTACCCTCTACCAAGAATTGACGACCTCTTTGATCAACTAAGAGGAGCAAAGATATTTTCAAAGATAGAATTGAGATCGGGATACCATCAGGTAAGAATCAAAGAAGAATAAATCAATAAGATGACCTTTATAGAACCAGGTATGGGCATTATGAAATTGTAGTGGTTTCATTTGGATTGTCCAATGCACCAGTTGTCTTCATGTGCTTAATGAATGGCATATTCAGAAATTACTTGGATAGGTTTGTCATAGTATTCATGGACAACATACTTATCTATTCTAAGTCAGTGGAAGAGCATGAACATCACCTAAGACTGGTATTGCAAGTGCTAACGGAACATCATTTGTATGCCAAGCTTAGTAAGTGTTATTTTTATCAAAAGTAGATCCATTAATTGGGGCACATTATTTCAGAACATGGTATAGCAGTATATCCAAAGAAGATTTAATCCATTATAGGATGGACAATGCCAAGCAATGTTTCAGAAGTCAGATCTTTTATGGGATTAGTTGGTTACTATAGAATATTTATAGCAGGGTTCTCTAAGATTGCTCATCCCATCACTTCTTTGCAGAAGAAGGGAATTAAATTTGAATGGACATCTGAGTGTGAAGAGAACTTTAATTTGTTGAAGGAATTACTTACTAGTGCACTTGTTCTAAAGATTGTTGACCCAAATGAAAGTTTTATGGTATGTATATATGCATGCAAGGAAGGACTTGGCGGAGTCCTCACTCAAAATGAACATGTCATTGGTTATGAGTCCATAAAGCTTAAAGAACATGAGAGGAACTATGCCACACATGACTTGGAACTTGTTGTCATTGTTCACGCATTGAAGATGTGGAGGCATTATCTCATGGGGAATAGATTTGAATTAAGAATAGACCATAGTGGTCTGAAGTATCTTTTTGAACAACCAACTTTGAATGCCAGGAAAATGATATGGATGGAATTTTTAAGTGAATACAATTTCGATATCAAGCATATAAAATGAAAAGAAAATAAAGTTGTTGATGCACTTAGTAGAAGAATATATCTCATACATGCTACAAATGTTAGTATGCATCAGTCAGATTTAAAGAGAAAAAATTTAGATGTTGTTGTTATCGATAAGCATTACCTACACGTAAAAGAAAGCTTACAACAAGAAAATGTACAACAAAAAATGAAAGAGTATGATATGAAGGAAGATGGATTACTTATGCATAAAAATAGAATTTATGTTCATAGTTCCATAGAACTTAGGACTTTGGTATTAAAAGAAATGCATAATGTGCCATATGTTGGACATCCCGGTTACTAGAAAACAATTGCAGCAGTAAGAAGCCAATTATTTTGGCTAGGAATGAAAAAGGATGTTGTTGATTAAATCACCAGATGTATGAAATGTCAGAGAGTGAAGGCTGAGCATAGGCACCCAATGTCACATGTATGGTCGTGCCATGTGTCACTATATGGACATGACACGTGTCCTTTTACCCATTTTACTTTTAATTGTTTGACCTGAAATTTGATTGTTTGTAACCTTTGCATACAAACTCTATTTGAATTATTGTTTGCGTTGTTGGAAAGATGATGATGAGTTATACACATTGATTTCATTTTTAGGACTATTTGAGATGGTAAAATTTTGAGCATTTATGGATCCCTTAGGACCTCTGTGAGCATTTTGGATCCTCTTGGACCTCTGTGAGTGTTCCTCAGATCCTCCTGGATCACACCTTCCCATTGAAGAACTTTTGGACCTCCATAAGTATAGATATTCAACAAATTAGTGATTATAACTCTAATTCACTCTTCCATCTTGCTCATTCTTTTGGAAACAAGTCTTCATCTTCGGTGATCGATCTTAGGTACTAAATCAGTGCACTTATGTCTGCTTCTTTGGAATATAGCTTTAACTCTGGCCTCTAGAACTATAGCTAATATATGTATATATATAGCTCTAGTTTTGGCTCATAAATTCTCTGACAACAAAAGTCATGTTCACTGAATGTATGCAATACCTGTATCTTGTATTTCAACATCCACTCCCATCTCCTTCTACTGAAGATAGTCCATCTTGGCTAATATGAAACCAAGTCGAATGTTGAACTATGCCTTGCCCATTTGGACTTTTTGTTCTTGTACTGCTTGATGTATCTGTAGAAGTCCCTAAATGAATACTTTGTCCATTGTCACTCCTACCTTGAAAAATAATTTTATCATCTGTACTTGATTTTCTTATGTTCAAGGTATACATCCATACGAACATGACATAGTATTTAAATATTCCTATATCATGCACCTTTATGTGCCTCTTATTTCTAAAGATGATTACTTCTCCTTTACCAGCTCTAGAAAGTTATGCATTACTTTGATGCTCTTTCCTCTCATGAACCACATGTTCCAAGTGTATGCATCATTATGTTCCTTCTCTTTCAGTTCTTCAAAATCAAGAATGATGTCTAAGACAATTTTATCCATATGTATCCATTTAGCTGATTACAAGACAATACAATTGTCCATATTGTTTGTATATAGGTGGCTATCTAGAAATATCCTTAACGAGATTCCTCTCACTTTAAAACAAAGTGTAAGGTGGTTATCTAGAAATATCTTTAGTGCAGTTCCTCTCACTCTTTACATCATATACAATGGCAATATAGAAATTCTCTTTACAAAATTCCTCTCACTCATACAAGGTGGAAATATAGAAATTTATAAAGTCTCTCTCACTCTCATAACTTAGAATGATTGGCTTACAATCCTTCTAATAGACTTCGGGAGATTTACACATATGCATATTATATTTACAAATATACATATTTACAAAAATTTTAAGGATGGTTTACTTATGGACTCATTCTCCCCATTGTACTGGGAGGAATCTCACAGCTTCCGACCTCTGACAATGCCTCTGACGTTGATGTTGAATCTGACATTGAATTTGATGTTGAATCCAAGTAACCATTAGACCAAACTATTGGTCTTCCCAATAACCTGTATAACCTCTATTTATGAATACCAAGAGCTATTGTTGTGCCTGGAGTAGCTTCCCTTGAATACACAAGTACTCGACCATTCTAGAATGTGAATTCATAACTGTCATCTTCAAATGTTGCAATTGAGATACATTTTAACTTTAAGTATGTAACATACAACATATGTTCGATTTCCAAGAAATCCTCTTGACTCAAACTGGAACCTTGCATATCCATACCCCTTTATTTCTTGTCTGCTATTGGTTCCAAATCCCACAAAGAAATAATATGTGTCAAAATCTGAGAAATTTAAAAATAATGATCTCATCCTGGTCATGTGGCGACAATAATTTTTAGATATCTACATATATCACTTTTCCAAGACCATCCATAAGGAAATATTCTTTCCCAAGCCTTTCAATAAGACCATTGACTTCATCTGGGTTTGTTGTTTGTCTTATCGCAAGTTTCTTTACATATTTTTTGTTATTTTTCGAACACAAGTGTGGGTAAAGTGTCCAACACTTCTCAATATGGTGTCCACTCTTACCACAATAAGAGCATATTTTTTTTTTCTACGATCGCTTCTTATCATTCCTCATTTTCCTCTGACTTGAGAAATTTTCTTCCTTCTTATTATAGGGATTTACTTGCATAGACTATATTCTCAGATAATTTTCCACATCATAGTTGCTAGTTCCACAAGAAGCACATGGATAACTAGACCATTCACTAGTGGAAAAAGTATCCATTCCTTCTCTTGTAGCATGCACATCTTTCCCTGGAGATGACTTGCACATTTTACTCTTCTATGGACTTGAAGATAGGTCCAATTGATTATTTAGGTTTTCTTCATCTAAGTTTCTCTTTTCTTCAACTACCCTTGAGCACTCTCCATCTTGATGGGACAAAGAATAATATGAAGAGTCTTCTTTCTCGATCATTTTCTTTGAGGGAGATAGTGCAAGAGAGACTATCCCATTCTCTACTTGTCCAACTTTATTGATTGATGGTGTCATCTGCAACTTTCTCTCTAACACATGAAAAATACTCATGTGTAAATCTTCATGACATAACAATCAATCTTGCGTCCATTGCTTCTCTTACTCAAGAGCTTTCAACCGCATTATTAACTCATAATTATGTCTCTGGATTTGTTGATTAATGTTCTTCTGCAATCTTAATTTCATAAGAACTTTACTCATATTGTTTTCTTGAAAAGAGCCTTCAAAATCTTCACCAACTGAACTCTTGGATCTCATCACAATAAAATCTTGCAACACACACCAAAACTAGCTCTAATACCACTTGATCATCAAATCCTTAGACACTACTTATTGTTTTACATATATACATGCAACATCTAACTTGATCCAAAATAATTTATTGATCGTATTGGGGTGGTTTGCAAATTATGATGATGTAATTTTTACCCAAAAACTCATAAACTGAAGATTATCTTGATTGATGATAGTGACATAACACAATAGAAAATAAAATAACTAAAATTGTATACTTTTGTTTCATCTTTAAGTTCCATTCAATCCAATGAAAATTGCCTTCTCCATCTCAAGTATCAAAATCACATGTAAAAGGACTCACATATGCCAATTTAGTGGATTCTCTTAAATTACATTACTCAAAAAAGGAAAATAACTTCACCATTGAAATCCTTGCGAAATTCTGAGAATTTTGACTATAAAGTCGGCCAATTTCCAAACTATCTCAATTTCACACTCTTTGGCACGCAAAACAATGCATTAAATGTTCATTAATGACAAATTGATAAAAACTTTTTACAAATGACCTCAAATAAAAAAAAAGACTTCATATTCATGAACCTTGAGAAAAATTGTACAAAATTGATATAATTACTTGAAATTTTGTCAAGGTATCATTCGACACGCTTTACAGTGTAACACAAAATAATCTTGTACTTTGCACACACTTCAATGCATCAATCCAATCTCAAAAATAGTGCCCTATCTCAAAATCCATTCATTCCTTCCCTTGGGATCTATGTTTTCTTGGATTGTGTGCACATAGGGATCTATTCCCATTAAATAGGCCACGGTCCTAACCCCCCATCTGAATTAGTTGCAAATTATTATTAAATTAGGCGAGAATCCCACTAAATGTGGGGGCGTTGGCTTAGTGGTTAAAACCATCTGCTAATATAGTGGAGTTCAGGGTTCTATTCCCCTTCCATGTTACACATGTGTTGCTTGTTGGTTTAATATATAGTTTTATATACTATATATAATATACATATGGTTATAAACCATATCCATTGGCATATAGTTTGTTACATGGCATATGGTATATACCATATATTATATACTCATCAACATTTTTATTATGGTTTGAACCCTTTGCATGTTAAGCTCCCCGCGTGAACTATGTTGTGGTTACATGATAGTTCAACAGACCAGGGGCTAAGGGTCGAGGGCTTAGGCCCTTGGCCCTTTAGATGCACAAATGAATTTTAATGTAACTTTAAATAAAATATATGCCACTCATATATTAAGTTGTATTGTGTGACTTGTTGGTTGTGGCAGGTATGTTAATGCTTGGAATAGTATGGAGGTCAAGGGTTCGACCCTCATTGACTCCATACTTTTACACAACATTAACCAATACAAGCCAATGAGGGGTTGTCACGTGGAAACCTCTTATTGACTATCCAATGCCACGTGTCAATGAACCATTGATCCACTTCTCAACCTGTAACTCATCCATCGGATGCCAATTCAGTTTCCTAGTCACTGTACGATTTGTCCACGTGGCACCTTGGGGTTTCATCATGCAACCTATATGATCTTACCACATGTCATTGTACGGACATGACACGTGTCCTTTTATCCCTTTGATTTTTGATTGTTTGACCCGAACTTTGACCGCTTATAACTTTTACATATGAATTGTGTTTGACTTGTCGTTTGCATCATTGGAAAGCTGACAACGAGATCTACGAATTGATGTCATTTTCAAGATGATTTGAGATGGTCAAATTTTGAGCATTTATGGATCCCCTAGGACCTCTATGAGCATTCCTCGGATCATCCTAGATCACACATGCATAAAACCATTACAAGCACAATATTATACAAGCTACATGTTGTGACGATTGTTAAGGTTTTGTTTGTAGCATGAAATCAAACTCGACATACCAACACCATAAATTTCCTCGCTTATTTCATGGTCCCTAGTTGCATGGAACAATGTAACACACCCGACCCCTAAGTACCCTTTCTAGGGGTGGGGCTTCAAAATTTTGCTTACTCTAATCATCTCGAATCATTTCTCCGAGGTCATCATCCTCTTCTACTCACCCATAGATTTCTAACGACTGTTACTAGGCTCTAATCTCACTTCTGGTTTGCAATTTATGGCCTCCCAAAATTCTTCGAGAGTTATTAGTTGAGGACCACGTGGATCCACCTCATTAGTATCTTCCCCAAGTTTCCTACATCCACAGGGAAGGTTCACCCACCATGCAATCCAACGGCAGGACATGGTCTTCATTTAACGCACAGGATAGAGGGAAGTTCGGTGTTTGGCACTTCGACACTAAACGCCCATCCTCCTTTTTGCACACATATCCTCCGGAGTCCCGAACTCTTGAAGGGTCTCGAATTATTGCCATGTGGCTTTGGCCTTTGAGCCTGCCAAATTACCCTCATCATGACATTCCAAACCTTCAGAGTCCCAAAGTCCTAGACTCCCGAAGGGTCCACCCTCGCATGTGGTGACGTACTGGATGTGAAGGAAAATACAGGTGGGTCCCATATATTCCTATCGCCAAATGGACCAAGGAGGTAAGTTCTAGTTGTGACACGTGGCCCCTATAGTGGGTGACACATGTCATATTTTAATGGGCACATAGGGCTCGTGAAATGCATGAATCCAGGTGACACATGGCACATCAAATGTGGGTCCATGTCACCCTGGGTGATGTCAGCAGACCACATCACCCCGGACTGATACCTTTCCAAGCCCTTCGATCTCATGGTCAAGGAATGTCCACGTAACCCTTGGATTGACGACCTCTTTTACTTCATAAATTCAACATTCAGGGGATCTACGGTGTGGCATCCTCCTTGTTCTCAGAGTGGTTAGCACCAGGCTGACCATGGTCTAGATGTAACGACCAGGGGGAAATATTGAAGGGTCCCTAGATCTACAACCCTCATCACTTTGCAGCTTCGGCCTTTGGGGGTTTCGACATTATGGCCACTCCATTCTCCCAAAGAAAGACTCTGCTGAAGTACCGTATGTGAGTCCCTCCACTTTTTAATCGGACGGTTAAGAGGGGTTCTTAGCGGACTCCCCAGATCCACGGCTCTCATCGCTTTGTAACTTCAACATTCAGGGAGTTTGGTGCTTTAACATCCCTATTCTCCTGAAGTAGGACTTCATCTAAGTTATCTCGACGTAAATCCAACATCCAAGGGGACTCTTGAATACCCTTAAATTGGTGGCTCGCATTACTTCACGATGGGTAAATGGATCAAGGTTTAATGGTGGGGAATATCTATCTACCACGTTTAGGGAGACCGCCAGGTGTCGGTCAACCTTATGGGTAATCGTAATTATCACTTGCCTTTGAACGGTTTACAAATGGAAAGGTCAAAAGACTCCGGAGTTCTGAACTCCCAAAGTTCTGAAGCCAGAAAGAATCAGCTCCTTTCAGACCTAGAGCAAGGTTCCCAAACCTTGGTCACATGGGTGAAAGATCTGAAGGAGGCGCCCTCCTTTCATCGGGTGTAGACTTAGTATTCCCACAAAGGTAGATACTAGAGGCTTTAAGCATCCCAGTAAGTCTTTTCCCGACACTATTTCAAAATTACATCCCACAAATCTCTAACCGCTAAGCTAAGTCAAGCAGATGACCATTCAAAATCATGGGTTCAAAGAGAGATAATACATATTTCTAACTTAACCATTCAACACTAAACTTAACAATAGACATATAAATATAGCCAATCACGATTTCCATTTCAACACATAGAATATGAAGATACTTATCAAAAAACCATAGTTAGTGAAGCGACTTCTAAAAGGGATGCCTGTTTCCATCCAACCATAGGCAAAGCCACTCCTGATAGATTTACCGTTGGCCAACCCTAATCTAGACCATGATTCTATGAGAGAGACTCTTTCTTCTTTCTCAGTGACAGTAGGGGATAGAGGTGACTCTCCTTCTCCCACGGGATCTTGGCAATGGATTTTCTTTATACCAAGCAAGGAGGTCTACACGAGTACTTCCATAGTCACTCATCAGTCCCATTTATCACACTGAAATGAAAACCTTGCCAACAAATTCTTGCTCCCAGAACGAGTTCATTTCCCTATTCTTCCTCGAACCGGAGAGTTGCAACCGCTATTTTTCTCTTCTCGAGATTGTTATTTTGACTCTTCTCTCCCTGGAGATCTCTCTCTTCCCGTGAATTACCTCTTTTCCTTCCTTCCTCAACAAGGTTGCGTGGGTCTGAATCCCTAGCTCGTGGCTAGGCCTGGAAGTCTTGTAGATGGGTACTCTGCCCCATGTCCTCATTAAATCTTGAGGATGACTCTTCCAACTACCAATATGACTTGGAAATGCATTTTTTTATCAAAGGACTGTTCTGAGTCTAATTCATTAAATCCAGTAAGGTACTGGTTTGGTGGGGGTCATATCAACCATTTATGGTTCCCCTCACCATCTATCTCATCGCATCCATGGTCTATCTTGGAAAACCTCCCTTTCAACAATTATGCAACACTTATTCATTTTCTATTAATAAAAAAACATACATACATTGAACTTTTATACAAAGGTTCATCAAATCCAACATTCACACATATCTAGTCTGTCATAGTCTCTTGGCCAATTATAGTTATATTTACAAAATGGGGGAAACAAGGGTATTTGATCCGGATTATTTTCTGCACAAAATGAGAGCGGAGATATAATAAATAAATTCACAAAGATATCGCAGATATCCAATAATATAACAAAAATGTATCAGATATGTAACCATAAACACAGATATACAATAATATACGATTTCTATTAATGAAATAAATGTACAGAGGTTGTAAAAATACAGAGTGAAAGACTCGCTTGAATGGTGGCAACTTATCTCTGAGAAGAGATGTGAAGGATACTCACATTCGAAAAAAGATGATTACAATGAGGCTATGATTGCATTTTTACAATAAACAGGAATTTCAAAAACCCTAGACATCCAAAAATCTAACCCTAGGAGATGAAGCGCCAAAAGTCATGTGGGCCCCGTTTGGGTAAATTAGTACATCAACTTCCTGGGGTCGTAACTTTTGCATACAACATCCGTTTTAGGCGTATGATAGCCCATTGGAAAGGTATCATCGAGGAGATTAATTTTGGAGGCTCAATGATTCCATTGGTTATCATTGAGAATCTCGATCTCTGAAAACCTTCATTTAGGCCCTCAAAATGGCCTCGGAAGTTAAAATTGCTAAAAATAGTAAATTGCCAAAATTGTTAGAAAACTATTTTGAGCCAGTTGAAAATGGTGGGTGGCCATCGATATCCATCTGCATCAATCCTCCCTCCTTAGGAAGAAATGGTCTCCATTGCTCTAAGTGCTCGGGGGAGAGGAAGAAACGTTTGCTGAATCTGAATCTTGGTGAGCTACTTGTCTTGCTGGAGACGTTGCACTGCTCGGTTTGTGGAAGGCTATCATGAGAATGTGGTTGGAAGGGTTGGACCTTTTTAACCAGTCTGGATACATGATATTCTTTTGTGTAGAAGGAATCTTCACACTTTGCTACAATCTTGTCGACTTGCTTCTGTTGGATAGAAGGTGCTTGGGCCAAGGTTGTAGTGGTTGCAGTATCCTTTTGTTCATCTTTTGAATAGATTGTGAAAAAGATGAATTTTATAGTATGAGATACTACCTTGCGACACTTTTTAGGTGGAACAATAGTTGAGACTACCTTTGGTATTCTGTAGAGATGACCCCCCAAAGTATTAATGACAATGTGGGGTCGAGACTCATAAAAAACATGGCGTTTCCACATATATGGTTGGCCCAAGAGAACATCACAGACATCCAGTGGGGCAACATCACATAATACCTCATCCTTAAAGGGTTGGATGCCATATGACAATTGACATTGCTGGCTGACACAAAGATCTTGTTCTTGGTGAAGCCACCCGATGTTGTATGGTTGCGGGTGTGGTGTTGTCGAAAATCCCAACTGTTTGACGACCTCTGCTGAGAAGAGTTTCTTCTAGCTTTCGTTATCAACAATAAAATGCAGCGAGGTCCCCTTCACCTGCATCTGTGAATGAAAAAGGTGCTTCCCCTCTTCAGGATCTGTTGGTTCTTCTGGTTGAATTGTTGCGGTCGTGACAATAGCAGTGGGGTCTGCGTCAATGATCTTTCTTTTACCAGTATTTTCAGAATCAGATTTTGAATCAGGGTTCAACTCCTTGTCTTTGATATTGGCCACCAATGACTGTTTTGAGCGACATTCATCGATGTTGTGCCAGGGACTTTTGTGGAAATCGCACCATTTTTTGGTGTCCTACTTTGTCTTCCCATGACCCCTCTTTTTCTGTGGCTTGGATTGGTTTTCAAGAGACTATTTGTTAGAGATGTCTTTGTCATACTTTGGTTGTTGCGTATTGGAAGACCCGAACTCCTGTTTGTTCTGATGCTTAAATTTCTGCTCAATTTTAACAACATATCGATAAGTAGCACCGAGTGATGAGAAGTCTAGAAAATCCATTTCAGTTTGGATGTATCTGTGTATAGCCCCACGGTATTTCAGAACCAAATTTTGTTCAGAGTCTTTGATACCCAACTTGGTGCACAAGGTATGGAAGGTATTGGTGAACTCTAGAACTGCTTGGCCCCTCTCTTGCCGCAGTGTGGTCCATCTCATGTACTGGTCCTCATAGTTGCCAATAAGGTAATACTGTTCCTTTACCGCATCCACAAAAACATCCTAAGTGGGCTCGACCCCATATATTCCAGACTCCTCTGTGGAAAATTTCTCCCAGTAAGTTTCCCACCAATGTTTGACATGGGGGAGAGCCTTAGGGAGTGCAAATATGATATTTTCTCTGTTGGAAAAATTATGAACAAAGAAATAACCTTCAAACAGATTTAACCATTTATCTAGGGCATCCACATCTATCTAACCTTCAAATATAGGAATATCAAAATTGACTTATACCTTAAAAGGAGAGGTGCCTCCAAAGTGGCCACTTGATGAAGATACGCATGATGCTATTGGGAGGCGTTGAAGGATGTGGGAAAAGTTCTCCATCATTTCGTCCCTCTGTCGCATGAGAGCTTGCTCAAACAACATACTGATATGATCATTTGCTCCATCGTTTTACTTTTCTTCTACCATTGAGGGTTTCTTGGGTGTGCGAGAGTGATTTTCCTCAAGAGAGACAAGCTCAAGACCCAACTTTCTATAATCGGACCTCGTCAGGGACATGCACTGAAAAACGATCAAGAATACCACTGATACAGATTATTTTCAACACAAAATGAGAGCGGAGATATAATAAATAAATGCATAGAGATATCACAGATATCAAATAATATAACATAAATGTATTAGATATGTAACCATAAACACAGATATACAATAATACCTGATTTCTATTAATGAAATAAATGTACAGAGACTGTAAAAATACAGAGTGAAAGACTCGCTTGAATGGTGGTAGCTTATCTCTGAGAAGAGATGTGACAGCTACTCAAATTCACAAGAAGTTGATTACAATGAGGCTTTAAAGGCCTTTTTAAAATAAACAGGAATGTCAAAAACCCTAGACATCCAAAAACCTAACCCTAGGAGATGAAGCGCCAAAAGTCATATGGGCCTCGTTTGGCTAAGTTAGTACATCAAATTCCTGGGGATGTAACTTTTGCATACGA
>JASDQU010108333.1:19203-32630 GCA_032191745.1 Picea mariana
CGCCGTCGATGCAGATGTCGTCGTGGGAGGAAATTGTGGGGCCTCAGAGGATAAAGAAACCCAATGACTATGAGTGGGTAGGAGCTGGTGTAGTGAAGAATATACTTCCTACAGCCAGCTCGCAGACTGACGTTCGTGATTTGTCTTCCTCCTCAGCAGTAGTAGACACTCAACTCCCTTCGCCTGATCCTCCTACAAAGGAAAGAGCCATGCCGAGATCATTCGATTTGAATCTTCCAGCACCAGGGGAAGAATATGACGAGTATGAGCGTTCACCCTCTCTTACTATCTCTCTTGGATTGGATTTTCACAGAAAGTTCTCTGTGGCACCAAAGGAATAGTATGAACAATAAGATTGATTTAATATCGTTGATAATGGTATGAAATGAGGTCCATTTCTTCTTCTTTTTGTAGTTATTTGTAATTGTCTCTTTGTCTCTTAGATTTTAAGAGAGACTTGCTTTATGTTACCAGTGTTTATTATTGCAAGGTTCAACCTGCTTTTCATTAGCGGTGTTTATTCATTTTATTTGAGTTTATTTTATAAAACTCAAGAGTTTATTTATTCATTTAAGTTTTTTGAAGTATCTTGTGCAGATTTATTATAATAAATTCTTGATTATTTAATTTAAAACTCTAATGGTTTATTTTTATCTAGGTCATAGTTTGTTGGATTTATTGTATTGTATTGTCTTGATAGTTCCTTTAAATTATAGTAAACAGATTTCGTATATAGGTGTTTTGTACTTTTATTTATCTTTTTCTTTTTTAATTGTTTGTGACTTTTTTTTGCAAATGTTTAGGAAATGACTCTTTTTTTTATCTGGTAAAAAATTGTTACATCTGGAGATTTTAGTGATTATTTCTGTATAATCTTAGTGTACTAGGGATTTTTCAGCATGCTGAATCTATTTTTATATTTAAAAATGAATTTTAAACAACAAAAAATAATGATTTCATGCTGATTTATATCCTTTGATTCTCACCAAAAAAAATCATTTCCTAAAAAAGTTAAACAACCCACTATCTTTTCAATGTGTTTTAGATTTTAAGAATCTTCACTCTGTGTTTTAGATTTTAAGAACATGTTTCATGTTACCAGTATTTATTCACCCATTTAAATTTCTTTTGCAAAAATGGAATCTACTTTTTAGTTTATTATTAATTTAATTTTTCTACAAAACTTAATGAATAACTTGTGCAATTTGTTGCAATAGAAAAAATAGTTATTGTTTAATTTTAAACCCTAATTAATTTATATTTAATTTTTTTGCAAAACTTAATAAAGAACATGTACAAATTTATTATATTAAAAAAATCATTATTATTTAATTTAAAACCCTAATCAAATTATAATTATCTTTATCTTTATGGATGCCCAAAGTTTGTAGAATTCATTATTTTTATAATTTTTTTAAAGCTAATAACAAACAAATTTCATATATTTTTACTATGCAATTGTCTTTATATGTTACAGTATATACTTTGTTATATGTTACAGTATATACTTTGTTAAATTTTTTGGAGTTAAAATGTATAATTCTTTAAAATAAAATAATTTTACTTTGTTAAATTTTTTGGAGTTCAAGTGTATAATTCTTTAAAATAAAATAATTTTTTTTAGTTCAAGTGTTATTTTATTTTGAAATAAGGGTTTATTAAAATCATGGTTAATTGAAATAAGGGTTCATTAAAAACATTAAAATAGTTTATGTATTTTTTTTTTTTATATATAAATATATAAAGTTTTCTCATTCTAATTTTTAATAAGAAGGTGACAGATGGAAAGGTAGAGAGGTGTCCTTATTCATTACTAATAATGGATAAAGTTGAACATCCAATGACTTATTTAATAATGGATAAAGTTGAAGATCCACTGAAATAATTAAGTTAGATTTTTTTTTTAAGTATTTAAATAATAAAGAGGTAAATTTATTTTATATAATATTTATAATTGTAGATTTATTATGTATATAATTATTTATTTTAAAAAAGAGTTTAATGAAATTTATTAATAATATTTTTTATATATTTTTTTATGGTTATACAAAGTTTGAAAGTTTAATTTTAATAGTAAGGAAATTAATAGAAAGGTGTATTAAAATGTTTTTATTAAGTAAAGTTGAATTGCACTTAATTTTTGTGGAGTTGTGGAATTTTCAATTATTTATTTTTAAATTGGTTAATAAATAGGTTTTTTTTGGAGTTGTGGAATTTTCAATTATTTGTTTTTAAATTGGTTAATAAATATTTTTTTTAGGAATTAGTAAATTTATATTCTTAAATTTGTTATTATGAATAATTTTAATTTTTTAAATTAAATAAAATGCTTAATAAACATAAAACTAAGTAAAATAATTTAATGAGTATAAATTTAATTTAAAATCTAAAATAAAAATTATAATTAATCTTCATGTCATACCATAGTAAAGTATACCATGTAACTTACCTATTCAAAATATTACAATTTCTTATATATATATATATATATATATATATATATATATATATATATATATATATATATATATATATATATATATATATATATATATATATATATAATTTTCATCTCATATATAATATTTTTCATAATTAACTATAAGATATAGTTTATTTATTCAAAATATTTCCATTTAACTATTTTTTCCTATACAAAAAATTATGGTAAATGAGTTTTTAATCTAGAGCATAATCAAAATTAAACTTAAGACAATAATATATCATTTTCATATTTTTCAAAAGATTATTAATTTTGTTGATATTTACATGAAATGGTTTATGATAATGTTTTGTTTTTAACATATTTTATGATTATGTAAATTTTTTTATTTATAAAATTAGTGTTTTTATTAGTTAATTAATTAGAAGATAATTATGCTGGCTTATTAACACACTGGTTAAAGTAGTATAAGTAGTATCTTTTAATGACATATTATTTGATTGGTAAGAGTATTTCAAAAGATTATTGATTTTGTTGATATTTATATGAAATGATTTATGATAATGTTTGATTTTCAAATATTTTATGATTATGTAAATTGGGTTATTTATAAAATTAGTGTTTTTTTATTGACATTAGTTACATACTTAGAGAATAATTATGTTTGTTTATTGATATACTCTTTAAAGTAGTATAAGTAGTATTCTTTTAGTGACATATTAGTTGATTAGTAAGAGGATAGTAATTGGCTTTGGCCATTAGTGACTAATGTTGTATATGATCTAGTCATTGCTTGGTAATGCTTGGTAATGGATATAGTAGTTGAATTTGGAAATTAGTTATTCAAGTAGACATCATTTGTATCCCTAAGTTTCGATAAGTTAGACATAAAAAGGATTCACATTGACTCTCATACAATGAATATAAATATGAAAGTGATCAACAAAAGTGACAAGAAGAATCTTGAATTCAGTCCACCCTTAGTTTCAGTTCTATGTGATTGATCGATTGATGGGAATTTGGTGCAATGTGAAGTAGGTTCAATACATGTTGTATTAGAAAGGGAAAGAATGCATCTGATGGATGCCCGAGCATTGAGAGGGAAGGACCTGGATCGGTTTTCTAAGTAACTAAAAATTCACAATTTTAAAGCATAAGCCTTATTATTCCTTTCCGAAAGCTACGACTATAACATTCTATTCATTGTTGACTGCCTATTAGTTATACCTTCGACTTAAAATTTCCCTCATTTCCAATGTCAACGTAGGCTAGTCTCAATAAAATCTTTATTTAAATTAAAAAAAAAAAAAAATCTACGATATTATTGTACTTCAAATTTCACCTCTTATTGTCGGGGTGGCGGCAAAGTGCATTAACACCTTTGTTTTTTCATGCTCTATCAAAATTCAGTGAATAAATATGTCAGAGACATGTTATTTTATATTTTGTTTAAAATATTTATTGCTCATCACATAAATATTGAGATATTTATCTATTCACTGTCATGGCTACTCATAACCCTACATATCAATTCAGACCCTATCTATTACACTATATATCTATTCATCACCCTGGTTGTATGTGCATATTTTAACCTTGTACAATAAATTACTACAAATATATTCTTAGTAAAAATAACAAAGACACAATGGCACACACAAACATTACATAGATATTTTACCTTGGAAACCCAAACTGGGAAAACCAACAACATGTCTATAGCTGCACCTCTAATATTCTATTCATCATATTCTTCATTGCTTACAATACAATATATACATAGGATCCTGTGACATCCAAACCCCTAATCCATTGACCTGGATTAGTCAACAACCCTAATTCCTTAGCCAAAATTCAAAACCATCAATAAAAACCATGTGTTGAAAAACCGCTAAAAACAAATGCAAAAAACAAAAAATAAATTGGGGTACTAGCCTCGAACCCATGCCCCCCTGTGACCCCCCATGTGTTCCTAGCGCAATGCAGACACTAGGTATAGTCATTCAAAGAATACAACACATACCCAAAATTCTCCCACGTCTTGTTTTCTTTCCATACAGGGGGTTACAAGGTTACATACTCAACAATGCCCATAGATCCTCTACACCAAGAGAACTTCTTAGTGCTCACAGATTTTGTTAATTAATCTACAACATTATTCAAAGTGTCCATTTTCATTAGCTACACCTTGTTTTCTTCAACTATGTCTCTCACAAAGTGATATTGAACATCAATATGCTTTGTCTTTGAATCATAAGTCGGATTCTTCACCATGAATATTACACTCTGACTGTCACAATCTATCCTTACAACTTGTTGTACCAACCCAATACCTGAGCACAATATTTGTAACCATACTACTTCCTTGCTTGCATGATTGGTTGTTATGTATTCAACTTCTGTAGTTGAGAGTGCCACTACAAAATGCATTTTTATCATCCAACTGATTGCTCCTCCAAATAGGTTAAACATTGTTGTTGGGAAAAACACCCTACAGACTAGCAAATAGAGTTCAGACTTTGCATGCAGATTTGACCGAATATAAATTACTTTCTACCTACATCCCTAGATTTAAATCCCTTTTTCTCAGTAAATGCATGGAAAGATCCACCTACCTTGTTACCGGCGTTTGATGTCAATCCTTCGTTGTGCTTGATTACTTGTTCGCAATGCTCCTTCAAAAGATGACCTGCACTCAAGACAAACAACAACTATGCATGCGTGCTACTTCTACAATAATGAGTTAGAAATCAAACATAAACTAATCAAACCATAGAAAGTTCATGAATTGGGACGGGAAAAGCATTCTCTTTATTACTTAAAATTAGTCAACTTACAAAAGTTGAGACCGATCACCGCTCCTTGATCCTGATCCTGGGCTCCTCTTCTTCTGTCCTTCAACTGCTTTGCTTTAAATCTCCTTTGGCATTAGGAAAGGATAAAGGGTTGGGACAATGGAATACGTAAATGGGCAGAGTTTCTTTGCTATATTTTTTCCTCTTCCAAATGGTACCCCTACCCCTTCTTTTATAGGCTAGAAGGAGTTAGTTTTTGGACGAACCCTTGACCATGCATGGCCGGGATTTTCAGTTAACTCACCCATAGTTTTTTGTTCCGTCAGCAAATTTCCTTTTTTTCGTGCTTTTATAGGTACACACGGGCTGTTGTGAGTCAGCCAGCATGTACAAGCGTGCGGTAATGGGTTAGGGCACATGGGCCTTTACGCAAGAGGATTTTCAAAGAGTTGTTCAGCAGAGTTTTGGCAAAGAAGGGATATGATTTGGCCTGATGCCAGGTAAGCATGTGTGGTGAAATTTAGGGTTATAACAGATGCCCCCTAATGTTTGAGGTCAGAAGAGCATCTGATGGCCGAAATACATTACCAATATTTACTGATGTGCCGAACGATTGAGCCCAAGGATCAGGAACTAGGAGGTGTCATCTGCAAAATAACAAATGTCTCACCGAGGCGGGCATACCCATGCTCAGGATAAAATAGAACCATGGCTACCAATCAAATACACTGTAGATCCATGTCAAATAACTATAAAGAGTAGCTGCGAACAATACACAACGGAGCTACATCTCGAAATCAGAAAGATATACATATAGAGTATCCATCTTCCAGAAGTTGATTCAGCCTGATGGCTGGACTTCAGAGCTCGAGAAACAACTTCAAAATCTTCCAAAACTCGAGTAGGGGTGTAATATGAGTGTACAACTGCACTACTCAGAGGTCTTCGATGGCTCATTGGCCATGGACTTGATAATCTTGATGGTCGGACTGAAGGCTTCAGTGATTTCGAACAAGGACTTGATTGGATGTTCAGGATGGCTGGGTATGCAGACAAGAGACATTTTGCAGAGGGGTCGGCTCAGGCTTAGTGAAAATCTTCCCTTGGACAATAGCATGACAAGTGATGAGACTCAGGTAGCATATATGTTAATCACAAGTCTACGAAGCAGGAGGCAACGCAAACTCTTCATATGTTTGGAAGAATAACGAAACAGTGGAGGACACAACTCTATATAGCGAGAAAAGATTCCTAAGGTCGTACTACATCCCATATTCTAATGATCAAACGGATAGATGTGCTTTATCCAAGGGTGACTCATTATGCTGCCAATAAAGAAAATACTTTTCCCATCCTCTTTTTGGGGTATATTTGTTTTTTTGTTCTTTTTGACAATTTTGGAAAAAGAATAAAGGAATATCATGTTACAATGGAGGAACGAGTATTGCAAACATACAAGCTCAAGGCACAAGGACAAGACTGATGTTCTGGAAAATGATACTCGGGAAAAATCCTCCGGCGGCCAAAGGTGTTAAGACGCAGAAGCAAACTGTCACAAGGCTGTTGGATAAGGTATGCAAAAGTGGTTGATAAAACACACAATGGTAATGTCCTTCGATGTAAGTTTAATGAGCCCAAAGAAGGTAAGCTTGGTGGTTTTTCATATTTAGAGAGTCTGAGAAATCATAAAAGGAGACTCCATTGGGGTACCTTTTTCGAAGATAGTCTAGTCGGTTCGAAAAAGGAATAAACTAGCACCGATTAGATGTCAATTCAAAACCATTTTAACAAGTGTGGCAAGGACAAGATCACTCAACTATTTTTTCACTTTTAAGGAGTCTGAAAAAAGCTTAACTATGGACTCTGTCAGGAATATTCTTTTGGACCAATTTAACGAGTGTGAAAGAATAAGGTCACTCGACGATCTTTTCAATTTTAGGGAGTCTGAAAAGAGCTTAACTATGGACTCCGTGGGGGTTTCTTTTTCGTAAGTTTAGTCCCTCAGGCCCGAAAAAGGGATAAAATTATACCTGAGAGTACTCTTCTAAAGAATGAAAATTCGATAGAGTATACCTTTGTTCGTACAGTTGACCATCCGGACCGAAAAAGGGGTAAACTACCGTCGGACAGATGTGACTTCAAATTTCATTTTAATGAGTGTGAAAGACCACAAGATCGCCCGTCAATATTTTCATTTTTAGAGGGTCTGAAAAGGGCTTAAAAGGGGACCCGTTTATTTTTGGGAGTCCTGAGGGTGAGACAAACAGCGAAGAAGAATCATGCAAATGAGGATCAAAATCATATTTAGGAAAGACTATAAGGACTCTTGAGTCTACAGTGTTTTAGAGACGGCATGGACACCATAATGTAACCAGGACCTACCTAGGGAATCCATGTTCTGGTAAGCTCTACCACCAAGTTGCAACACTTCTAAAGAAGATATGATGGTTCTGTGTCACAACCTGATGGGATCGATCCTATAGCAGAGGAAAAAGACAACGAGACGCAAACATTGGGGTAATAACCTAACCTATATGCTCAAGTTGATTCTTGGAAAAAAATTTATGGACCATCAAAATTTTCTCAAAACTCAAAAAAAGTGTCCCAATACTCGATCAAATCCCTCCCATATAACTCTTGAATCACTCTAAATGGTTTTTGGTATAAAGAAACTGATAAGGGAGGCCAAAAAAGTGACAAAAAGAGGCCAAAAAGTCTATAAATAGAAGTCGATAGCTCATTATCACCATTGTTGATTTGGAAATTGACTCTGGAGCTAAAAGACCCCCTTTGCTAAAAACGGTGATTCTGGGAGCTACAGTGGGCAAAATGAACTTCCGCTTGGACCAAGTAAGTACAAGCTCCCTTATCTAGCTATTCAATTCTTCAATTTTTTCTTTAAGTTCGTTTTGTGGGTGGGCGTCGACCTTAAAAAAGTCGGTCCTAGGTACACGCGGGCTGTCTTTGGACAGGCTGTGTGTACACTCGGGCAGAGTAAAGGCTGCCCGCGTGTACACGCGACTGTCGCCTCTACAGCTCGCGTGGACCCCCCCTTTGTAAAAAAAGAATTAAAAGGCAAGTGTTGACCCTCCTGAACCTTTTTGTGTTGGCAGGATGTATGTCTAGTGGAGGGAAAGGGAGCATGAAGCAATCAGTGAGTTGATTGCGGGAGATCCGAATGTCGTGGTCGTGTTGATGCAATGCGGTTTACTGAAGTTCTTTTTGTGTCCATTTATGCATGCACAACCAAGGCTACTAAATGCCTTGATCGACTACTGGCACCCTGATGCAGAGGCCTTTATGTTAGAGGGGCAATCACTGGTGCCCACCACTGAGGATATCTATTTTTTGACTGGCCTCTAAAGGAGAGGGGAACCAGTCAACTTCAGGACGTTTCCTGCAGGACCAAGTAAGATATCGGAATTGATATCCGAGCACTGTGAGGCTGGGACTAATCGTGCAAGCTCCCAGGTACCTATCAGTAAGATAACTAACCTATAGCTGCAGGCGATATTGTTACTGATTGGGCGGATTACTGGTTCTGCAGCCTTGCATCAGGCTTCTTGTGCACAGATGAACTATGCAATCCAGTGCTTGAATGCATAGATTTTTTACTGGAGTACCACATTACTGGAGTGCATGAAGAGGCAATTGACAGATTGCTGACAACGAACACAAACGAATTTCGGGTTCGAGATGATCTTATGTTCATTTTTCTTTGAGAGAGTTCCAAGCTTTAGCCCTCGGGAAGTAGTACGAGGACATTAGGCCTCATTTCTTGCAGTGTGTAGATGGGCAGTGTTACTGCCATGACAGGGTGGTGGAAGGACCAATGAGTCCTTTTATGATGGCTTCTTTGCGTGGTTGTTGCGGTAGATCCCTTTGATCGAGGATTACCCATATGCAGGGATAGATTTCTCTAGAGATTCTGAGATACCCGTGCCTCCTGGTGAGGAGCGAGGGGAGATGGGTAAGTCTCCACCTTTGTAGTTTTTTTGTTTGCATATGAAATTTTTATTTCATTTTTGTGATATATATCATTTTTTTGTATGCCAAAGTATTTCACGGGTAAACGTTTGTTTCATGCAGATGTGGGACCTATGCGACCTGTCGATTATGCCCGGAATAGGCGTCGTCCTCGGCCAGAAGCCGCAGCTGCCGCCACCGGAGGAGCAACAGTAGTAGGGAACCTCCCATCCGGGGAGGCTGAGAGAGTCCTTAGACGAGTTGAGCAGAACTTCATTGCACTCACTCGCATAGTCCCGATGGCAGAGATAGAGGACCTGCCGCCATCCATGCAGCCTCATGTAGTGGGGGCACCTCGGACGTGGGTCCGATTGTTTAGGTGTTTAGCCCATGCCGTGGACTATTATAACAGGGCCCATAGGCCCTAAACCTATTTAGACTTTTTACGTTCCACGAGAACTTACTTGTATATATTTTTTGAGGGAATAATCCCCGTGACTTGTTATTAGTCCCATTTTTGAGGCACTTGCATACATCTATGTACTTTGGTTGTTTTATGATGTTATATATGTTTTTTTGATCTTTTATGTCTTATGGATCACATGTGAAAAAATGTATTTATATGCTTATGTCAACATTCTTTCATATGTGTGCAAGATGCCAATCTAAAATTTGATTAGCTAGAGTATCTGTAATTTGGTTTAATTTCCTAGGAACATGAAAATATGTAATATAATCAAAGTTACGTTCTAAGAGACGTACCCTAAGGAATCGTCGGTGTAAATTTGGATCATGAACCCGGTATACTCTGTTTAGTTGTGACACAACTAGTTGAGCATCGAGATAGACCTGGAGATGAGAGATACCCAATGACAAGGCATCACAAAGAAACTCAATAATTGCACTATACTCGACGACATTATTTGTGGTGTCACCTAAGCAGATACCTCCCTAAGATAACAACTGGCCCTGAGGTGTAAAGATTACCCAAGCTGCGGAGGCAAGCCTCCGTGTGTGCCGACTAGCACCGTCTGCATACCCAACAAACACCTCAGAATCACTTGACATCTGCCATATTAACGAAAGATAACATCAATGACACATCCATAACACTTAAAAGAAACTAAAAAGTAATAGTACAAAGACTATACATATTTTACAAAAAGTTACCCATAGTGACCTGCCTATGAGTAATACTTCTTGTGGTAGAGCCCATTTCTAGGCTTCGCCAAAGCATTCCCTTCAAAATCAACCAAACGATAAGCGCCCTTTTTTAATACCTCTTTTATGATGAAGGGTCTGAACCACATGGGTTTAAATTTTCCTACCCCCAGGGGTTCCTTATCTTGTTCATAGACCAGGACAAGGTCACCCTCTGAGAAAATTCGAGGATGCACAGACCTATCATACTGACACTTGACCTTATGTTTGTGAGCCTCAATGGCCAGGGCTACATCGCGACACTGCTCATTGAGCTTCTCAAGGTGTACTAACCGTTCTTCAAGTGGAGGAGTGTCTAGCAATAATTGTACTGCCAATTTTAGAGATGGGATCTAACATTCGATGGGAAAGACTGCCTCCAGCCCGTAAACGAGTTGAAAAGGTGAGAAACCGGTTGCAGTCTTAACAAATGTTTGGTAATCCCATAATGCCGAGTATAACATCAAATGCCAATTTGACTTGGATGAGTTGATAGTTCATTGTAGAATAGTCTTAAGAGTTTTGTTTATAGCTTCCACTTGCCCATTGGCTTGGGGGTAGTAAGGTGATGAATGATCTTTCCATAACCCAAGATTTGATGTTAATTCAGTCATCATTTGGTTCTGAAAGTGACTGCCATGGTTAGTGATAATCTCTCTCGGGACGCCGAACCTTGCTATGATCTAGTTGAATAAGAAGAGGGTTGCAGTCTCTCCATCATCTTTAAATGTTGGCATAGCTTCGACCCACTTAGTGAAGTAGTTGATAGCTACAATGATATAGAGGTGCCCCCTTGCTGATGGGGGGTTGCAAGTAGTGTAATCAATCCCCCACTTAGTGAAGGGACCAACTGTGATGACAGGAAACATAGGAGTGGGATGTGCCCTCATCTTCCGAGAGAAGATTTGGCATGGATGGCACTTCTTGACCGATTCGATACAATCTTTGATAAGTGTCAGCTAGAAGTAACCTGCTTGTAGAATCTTTTGGGCTGTTGCCAACCCAGAAAAATGACCACCACAAACTCCAGTATGGAAATCGTTGAGCACGATGAACGCCTCCTCATGTGTGAGACATCGACGTAAGACACAATCTACACCTCTCTAATACAATGTATCATTGAGTATGAGATAATTCTTATCCTGATGGTGTATCCGCCGACGCTCGTCACGAGAAGAAGAGGTGGGGCACTTCAAAGTCTGGAGATATATAAGTATATCTCCATACCAGGGATCTGAAGATGTAATCAAAAACATATCTCCCCGGATAGGCGATTCCTCAGGCACAACATCACCTGACTCAACTGGAGGTTCCGAAATAAGCTCTGTGAAGACCAACGACTTTTTGGACTTTGTTGAAACGAAGTCTAAGTCAAATTCTTGGAGGATGACTATCCATCTACTGATTTTTCCGCCTATAAATCGTTGTGTCAACATGTACTGGAATGGATTCACGATAGCAATGACGGTGGTCTTGTGAATCATAACATAATGACGGAACCGTTGAACAACATGAACTGCTACCAACGCAAGTTTTTCGATATGAGAATAATTGAGTTCCGATCCTACGTGGCCTTGAATCAGGTAATAGATCACGTATTTTGAGAATGAATCATCTTCCTGAACTAAAACCATGCCAATGGTTGACTCTACGATAGCCATATATAATAAGAAATCTTTGTTATAGTTAGGTGGTTGTAGCATAGGTGTGGTTGTGAGGGCGTGTTTTAATGTGCCGAAAGAGTGTTGAGTGGCTTCGTCCTAGAAAAAAGGAACACCTTTCTTTAGTAAACGCATCAATCCCTTGGTGATTTCGGCATAGTTGGCGATGAAGCGTCGTAAGAAGTTCACCTTACCTTGTAGACTCTGAAGTTGTAGGATTGTGCATGGGGGGGGCAACTGGATTATTGCCTCCACCTTAAGAGGATCAACCATGATCCCTATTATTGATACGATGAAACCTAACAAACATCCTAACGTTACGCAGAAGCTGCACTTGTTTGGATTCAAGCGAATCCTAAAGTAGCGACAACGTTCGAAGATTAGTCTAAGGTGTATGGGATGATCCGTTCTCTTGCGAGAGCGTGATGCTAAATCATCTAGGTAGGCCTCGACTATATGCTTGAGGTCATGAAAAGTAAAAGACATGGCCCACTGGAGTGTGGCTCCAGCATTTTTAAGGCCAAAAGGCATCTTATGATATGCGAATGTACCCCACGGACAAATGAATGCCGTTTTATGTTGGTCTTCGGGTTTGATTTGGATTTGATTATATTCTGAAAAATTGTCCATGAAAGAAAAGGCTTCACAACTAGCACATTCATCAATGATCTGGTCAATGAATGGTGTTGAAAAATTATCTTTGGGACATGCCTTGTTTAAATCACGGAAATCGGTACATACACGAATCGTGCCTTGTTTTTTATTGACCGACATAGGATTTGACACCCATTGAGTCAAATGGATAGGATAAATAAAACCTGCCTTTAGCAATTTCTCAACCTCAATCTTGATGGTTGCTTCTTTCTGTTAATGTTTATGCTATCATTATAGTTCTTTGCATTTCATAAAGACAAAAGCATAATAACCACAAGATCACTGAGAAATACACATCCACAATAGACACAACANGAAAACCCAGCAAAACTTCCTTATCATAAAAGCTTATACAAATGTTCAAGAGATTAACTCAACCAATACAGAAAATCCTCCTCCAAGAGATGTGCCACCCTTCTTCGTCTTTCACCAACTTGAAATATCACCTTTCCTCATAAGAACATGAGCAAGTGAAGTGTTTGTTAGAAGTGAGGCGCTAGCCTCCTATTTATACTATTCTGGCATGTGTGAAGAGTCACCATTCTGGCAGGGCCGACCTCTCTCACTGGGTTGATAAATCCACCTTTAATTAAATCTGGCCCTTTCATTATAACTGCTGGGGCCGACTTCTTATTCTTTACATTATAATTGTCCGATGACCAATCTGCAAAAGTGGATTTGGTCCTTATACAATTACCGACTTAGTTA
>JASDQU010108333.1:47235-61774 GCA_032191745.1 Picea mariana
CAAACTCTAGTCAACACCACCAACAACTCAAGCAAGATTGGCATAAAAGATTCCAAATATATATATATATATATATATATTCTTATTCTTATTATTTTATTTTATTTTTTTCTTAAAAAGTTCATAATTTCATTATAAATTGTAAAATCCCCGTTTTCAAACCCCAAACTAGTGATGTATATTGTAGATGTAGTAAATGGATGAGATCCAAAGCGATGTAATATGTAAATGATGTAAATTGAATATAATGAATAAAATGTATCTCCAACTGCAGATGGACACAGACGAAGATTTGGGGGTTACGTATCCACACAAGAGGGAAGGGGTTCAATGGGGGGAGAATTTACCCATGTCTATTAAACCAAAATCCATTTCTTATTTCTTTCTAAATTATCCTTACCATGAACCTTCCATTAGCTATTGAGTGTTATATAGCCCAATCATTGAATTCATGTAAGAGGGTGGGTGTGATAGTCACATTCCATAGTTATTAAGAGCACATGGGTTGAGTACAATATGCTTAGGGAAGAGTGCATGTCAAGGAAGGAAGAGAAAGAGAGGAAATCTGTAAGGGTAAGATACTAGAATTGCACATTCACGTTTTTACATAGAGAGTTGCTTTTACATGGAGTTTTCTGGCCAACAAAGGAGTTCTGAGTGCTGAAGCTTGAAGGTAGTTGTTGTGGGAATTTTTGGCAGCTGTAATTTAGTGGATAAGGAGGCTACGTGCCTAGGATTAATGCGCTCTTCAAATTTCTCCAAGGAATTGTGCGTTTTTCTACTGGGCTAATTTGTGTTGCAGCTATGGAATTCATGAACTCCTAGCAAGTAGAAATTCCTGTCTAACCTGTGTTGGAAGCCCTGGAGGGGAGTGGAAAGGCTTGAGTGTCTATGAGTAGTGAAGGGGGATTCCATCCCTTGGGTTTTGTAGATTGAGGGGATGAGACCTAGTGTACTAGAATCAATTGTGATAATTGGTTGTTTAGAGGGGGACATTACCCATTCTTAGGGACCACCATCTCTTGTGGATTCATAGCCCCAGCTAGGGGGTGTCTTGTTGTTGAGAATTGGAACAACAAGGCTATGGTTGGGAGGCATGTCAATCCTATACAATGGGTTGCACATTTTATAAGATAAATGTTGTTATTTGTTGTGTTTATGCATGTATAATGTTGATTTAGTTGTTGTGCAATTTTCTCTGAGATATATTTGGGTGTTATTTCTTGTTGTGAATAGAATGATGCATTTAAATCCCTGTTTGTATGGTTGAATGTTGTTGTATGTTATTTTGTTGTTTCTATGTGCAGTTAAGCAATTATATTTACGTTTTTAAGCAACATAGATAGTTGCATGTGTATGAATGTCATGCTATGGGTTATTTTAACATTTAGATTTAGTATCATAAATTTTTAGTGGGACATTTTAGTAGTGACGTGACCTAGTTGGGACAGTGACCCAGTTGGGGGATGGGTATGTTATAGAGTGGTATTAGATCTTCTGGTTAAACATTGGACCCATATGGGCCAAGATCCAATGTGAAGTTGGGTAAATTCATTGTTATAAACTTTGGTATGAGAAAATTTAGGGGAAAAACGATGGAGAACCATAGAAAAAATCTCCAAATTCAAAGGAAAATTAGAGATTTAGTTGCCTTAGAAATATCTGAGATTTTTAATGGCGTCAGTCGTCCCGGTTACAAAGTTAAATTCAACCTATAAGGTCAAATTTTGCATTTTAATGGAGGTCGACGGAGCTGGGAGAGTTCAATGAATTAATGACTGAGATAGTTTTTGATCTCGAGATCAATGACTGAGATTCATTTTAATACATTTAAAAACTTCTAATGTTTTTGAAGTTTAGCAAGGATGCCAAATCGATGGTCTAGATTCAACTTCAGTGATTAGAAAAATGAGATAGATCAATGGTTTGGATTCATTTATGGTCATTGAGAGGTTGGAGAAAATCAATGGTCCAGATTGTTTTTTCCGAAAGATCAACGATCCTAATTCATCGAGGATTTTTAGCCAAAATATTTTAAGTGTCGAAGTTCTCCAACAAAATCCGTCGATCGTCGATGGTCGGGGATTGATAGAATTTGGTGAAGGTTTCATGCATCCAAAGGGGATCGTCGATGGTTGGATATCGACAAATTTTGGTGAGAGTTTACATTCATTTGAGAGAAATCTCTGATTGCCGATGATCGGGGGTCAACATAATTAGCGAGGTGTTTTAAATGTGTCCAAGATAAATGATTGATCGTCAATGAGGAAAGGAGGGTGATGACGTGTCACGCCACATCGACATCCATGTGTCATTCCACATCAACATCCACGTTTCATGCCACGTCAACAAAGTTGACACCTTAGTATGATGTGTCATGCCATGTTAGCATAGTTTCCACTTCAGCAAAGGGAAGGTCGATCACCAATGGTTGGGGTTTGACAAGATTTGTGGGCAAGTGGTTGTCAAGGAAATTCTCCAATGGCCAATGGCTGATAATTGGACGTCGGGGAGATTCATGAGTAATTTTGTCTTACCAAGATAAATCCATGATGGCTGATGGAAGATGACTGGGCGTCGGGGATATTTGCAAGCAGTTTTGGTTTACCAAGATAAATCTTTGATGGGCGATGGCTGATGATCGAGTGTCAGGGAGATTCACGAGCAATTTTGGTTTGTAAAGAGAAACGATCAATGGTCGATGGTAAATGATCAGGCGTCAGGGAGATCGGTGAGCGAGTTTGGTTACAATAATAAATCTACGATCACCAACTGTCAATGGAGATCGAATCAACAATGTAGATTTATTCGGATTTGAGATCTATGACTTAGATTAAAGGACTTTTAAAACACTAAAAAAAATCAAATTTATATGAATTTTTTGGGTTTTTGAAGGTCATTAACTTGCGGGGCAATTTTGAGGCTCTAAACGATGTTTTTATCCAATCAAAACCCACAAAAATAAAGTGTAACAAGGTACATTATGTCTTTGCATCTTAAATAAAATAACTTGGAGAGAGTTATTTTGGGTGCCAAATAGAACTTGTATGAGAAAGTTAGAGCTGAAAAAGTTAAGGTAAAAACATTCGACACTCGTTTACTTCTAGAGGGAATAAATTCTTGCTCAAAAGTTTGTTTGGGGCACAAGAGCAGTCTATGGAAAGCTTGTGAATCATAAAAGACAACCATGGAGCTAAATTTGGGTTATGGGTACTTGAAAATGTGTAGGAAGAGAAAGAAGGCACATGTAGCATACAAGGATAAACTCGGAAAAACAGTCAAAACTTCTTTGGACCATAAATTTCAGCTCGGAGCTTGGATTTAAAAAAACAAATAGTCATTGGAAAGGTATTGAGGAGGAGAAGAAATATATGCACCCAAAATTTTTAATTGGTCACTAACAATTTCTCATAAGTAATAAAATATATTTCTAAAGTAGTAAAAGAGTGGAAATTGCAACTTGTAAATGTTGTAATTTGCTCAAAGCTCAGAATGAAGCATGGGTACATTCATTGGAGAGATGTTTCAAAGGGTAATATGTTTAGGGAATAAGATTTTTATTTGGAACATTGTATTATTCATAAATTGATGTGAAAAATAAACTATAATCTAATTGATAAATATTTTGCAATATGCTTAATTCTAATAGCAATTATTGCATGCACATTCTTGTAGAATTAGAGATACAAAATTAGACCTTAGTTCCTACATGAGAACTAGAGATATGGAGGATTCTAAAGGGTCTTACAACCATGAAGAATAAATTAGAGGTCTGCATGTCATCATGTGTAATGTTGAGACTAAGTCTAATGGAAGAAAAGACAGGCATGAGCCTGTAACTATGAGAATCTTTCAAAAAGAAGTGAATATCTATAGGGCCAATAATGAAAGGATTATGAAGGCTAATGAAGAGATACTTCAAAGCCTAAATATTCTACAGAAAAAAAGTCAACAAATATTCAGTAAAAAAGAAGGAAGTTGGTGCAAGGCAAGTGGAAACATCTATATCTCATGATAGGAGGGATTATCATGGAGGATCTAGATGGTCAAGGAATTCTAGAAGACATCATCATCATCATTCCCTAGGGAACTCGACCAGAAGAGAATATGCATGTTCAAGGTCAGAAAGAAACCCATGTCTTCAGTCATACATTAGAGAAGGAGACATGGTTAAGATAACTTGCAAGGGGAGTTGAAGAAAATTAAGCCACCATCATTTGATGGAGAGAAAAAGAGAAAATGAGATACATAAGCATGGTTGCTGGGAATGAGGAAATATTTCCAGTTACATGATTACTTATTGAATGAAAAATCCATAATTGCAAGGAAAGACATTTATGTGGTGGGATCGACTGAAGCAAGTTAAGCATCTTGATGAGAAAAACATTTCTTGGAAGCAATTCAAGAAATATTTTCAGCAACAATACTTTTCAGAGCAGTATTTTGACAAGAAAATGCAAGAGTTATTTGAAATCAAATTTGGGAACATGACTATGGATGAATACGATAAAAATTTCTTGGAACTTCTCAGGTATGTGAGCTTCATCAGAGATGAGAAGGTCAAAATTTAGAGGTTTCCGAGTGGACTGCCATCCTTATACAAGGATAAAATTCAATTTGATGAGACCAAAAATTTAGAAGAAGCCATAAGAAAGGCCAAGTATTTGTATGAGAAGAATAGAGGAAGGCCAACTTTTCAAAGTTATTGGGATGACAATAAGAAATGAAAGATGGATCAAAGGAAGAACGAATTCAACCCACCTTTCATAAGGAACATATCTCAAACATATCAACAAGGGAATCCATCTCAAGGAGATTAGAAAATGATAGAGTCCTTGGGAAAGAGGCCAAGACAACAACTTATAAAGTGTTGGGTATGTGAGGGAGATCACATGTATAAATATTTTCCTCACCGAGGAGATAATATGGAGACTATGCATAAAATCAAGCGAGAGGAGACAATTGAGGATGCGGGGAAAAACATGCTAAGGATCTATGGAACCTTGGACAATAGACAAGAAAATTATCAATCCCACATGATTGAAGTGGAAGGTAATATTCATAATCATCCCATAGCCATTTTAATTGATTTTGGATCTAGTCATAGCTATATAGATCCTTTTATAGTTGAAATATTTAAATTGAAGAAATGTAAGCATGAAACGTCTTGGTTAGTTCAACTAGATACTGGAACCAAGAGAAGAATTAATGATCTTGTTAAAGAATTCCCTATAAACATGAATGGAATTAACACTAAGGATGATTTGACCATCATATTGTTTGGGTCTTATGACTGCTTGATTGGAATGGATTGGATAAAAAAGAATCATGTTGCTTTAGATTGTTATAAAAATATTTTCACATGTTTTGATGAGGAAGGGAATTCAAGAATATTGCAAGGTATTCCAAGGCCTATATTTGTCCAATAGATTTCAACATTGCAGCTAGAAAGAAGTTATAGAAAAAGGTGCCAGATATATGCAACCCACATGGAAGAGCCAATGATATATAAAGAGCCAAGTCTTGAATATTATCCAATATTGAAAGAGTTTGAAGATGTGTTTGAGGAGCTGTTAGGATTACCACCAAAGAGGGATATAGATTTCTCTATTGAATTAATTCCTGGAGATGCCCCAGTATCCAATACTCTCTATAGAATGAGGATGCTAGAGCTAAAAGAGTTGAAAATGAAAATAGAAGAGTTATTAAAGAAAGGGTACATACACCCAAGTGTTTCCCCTTGGAGTGCCACAATTATTTTTGTTAAGAAAAAAGATGGAATGTTGAGGTTGTGTATTGACTTCAGATAACTGAACAAGGTTACACTCAAGACTAAATATTCTTTGCCAAGGATTAATGATGTTTTTATCATACGAAAGGAGAAAATATATTCTCCAAGATTGACTTGAGGTGAGGATATCATCAACTGAGAATCAAAGAAGATGATATTAGAAAAAAATACTTTCGGACAAGGTATGAACACTATGATTTTGTGGTGGTGCCTTTTTGGTTGACAAATGCACTGCTACATTTATGTGTCTGCTGAATGGGGTGTTAAGAGATTCCTAGACAATTTTGTCATTGTATTCTTGGATGATATTCGTATCTATTCCAAGACATAAGAGGATGTTGAAACAAACATCGAAACTGGGGGGGGGGGTGAATCAATGTCTAGAAATTTTGGCTACTTTTCACACTTTCATAGATTAACTGAATAATTTATATGCAATTCAATTAATTATTCATAAACATGTATAACAAAAACTATATGAAGTAGATAAAATATCATTCTTTTATTTATTTAACTTGAATGAATACAAATAAAATCAATCCTTTAATATCTTCAACTTGAACTAAATATGAGATATCCAACTCTCTGATACAAGACTCGGCTTGTAGTTCTCATATCCAACTGAGAAATGAGGAATACAACCCTCATAACAAGACTTGACTTGTTGACATGGATGATTTTAAGGATGGAAATTTATTTTTAAATGTAGAAACCTTGGCAAATCTTACTAATCCTTCATATGCCAACTATAAATGTTTGGTGAAATTTTTGTAAAAATATTCAAATTTCTATGGATTTTATATAGTTGTATTAATTTTTGGCGATTTTTAAGGTAAAATAAATTTATCCTATAGAATTTGGGCAAATCGTTTTTAGAATGGCGAATATTTTTTTGGGAAAACCATGGAAAATTAGCCCATGAGAAAAATTTAGCCCCTAAAATCATCCTTGCTTGTTGATCTCAGATCCAACTAAGATGTGAGGAATATAATCCTCATGACAAGACTTAGCTTGTAAACAGGCAACAACCTGATAGAATGAACTTTCATTCAATCCATTATATATATATATATATATATATATATATATATATATATATATATACACATACAAAGACAACTTCTTCCCCTCGTATTCCTTTACTTAGGTAGTCCTCCAAAGGGTGCCACTTTGAAACAATGTGTCCTCTTGGAATGAGACATTACACCCCTTCATTTAATTAACACAAATGGTAATTTTTATTAATTGATTTTTGTACACCAATTTAGACAACGATTTTCGTATGAAGATTGTGGAGTGTTGGAAACAAACTTTACAATTCTACGACATGGGTTTTTTGAATAACATGCCCAATTAGTTGATAAGTAGGACATTTCCCCATAAAGTGTGCAAGGTGGCCGATACATGCGGTTTTTTGAAATAAACTTGCCCAGATTTTCCTTTCATCGTCGGATGCCAAATCAACTTCAGTACATATTACCTCTTCGTGGATGTCTAAATCGACCTCCACATGTCTCCTTTGTTGTTGATTATTTAAACTCAACTTGTAAACATTTTACTCGATGGTTATATTAAAATCGGTTCCCTCTCAGCTGCTAGCCACTAAAGATTTGACTTGGTCTCACCCTTTTTCTTATTTTCTTCCTCATTCGACTGAAAAACATTTTTTTGGTCAACTCAACTAGGATAAATTTTGACATGAGTATTTCAATTCTAGTCGAACAATCTTGCTTCAGCCTTGACCCAACTTGTATTTAAGTTTTCTTTGACTTCAACCTTTATGTTACTTCTTTCTTGGACCGACTCAACTTGGAAGAAAACTGAATTGAGAAATTCGACTTTGGTCGTCTCAACTTGCTTTGTCCGACTTGTATTTCCTGACTCAATTTTCCTTCGACTTTGACCTTCATTTGGTCAACTTACCTTCGACTCATCTTGAAATCAATCAACTTTTCTTCTCCAACTTCCGTCAATCTGCAGGCTTGCAATTGGTCGACTTGTCTTCTACTTGTCTTGCAATCGATCAAATTCCATATAGTCGACTTTATTATTGTTTGAATCAATTCGACTTGTGACTCGATGGTGTCAATGCTTCCTCACCAAACATCCACCATTGACATTTTGTCTCATCTCTCGAATCTTCTTCAATTGAGATTTTTTAAATCACTTTTAATGAACCATGTCTTACTAACTTCTTTATTTGTGATTTGTATGTATCCATATTGGATTATCCATTTAATCTTTTTGTCTGGACAGTTTCTTCACAAATTTTTTTTTTTCATGGATGTTAATGACACAATATCAACCTTATACAATATAGGATGAGTGTATCAAGNTAACTTCTTTATTTGTGATTTGTATGTATCCATATTGGATTATCCATTTAATCTTTTTGTCTGGACAGTTTCTTCACAATTTTTTTTTTTTTTCATGGATGTTAATGACACAATATCAACCTTATACAATATAGGATGAGTGTATCAAGATCATACAATATATTAGTCAATATTATCTTTCTACTGGTATTCAAGTCACCTTCATAACATATGTCCAATATTGACAATGCTTGACATTCAAGTCACCTTCATCACATTATGTCCAATATTGACAATGCTTGACATTCAAGTCACCTTCATAACATTATGTCCAACCTTCATAACATTATGTCCAATATTGACAACACTTGACATTCAAGTCACCTTCATAACAATATGTCCAATATTGACAATGCTTCTCAAACCAATCAATCAATGATACTTCACCTATTTATCAAGGTTGACATCAATGAAAACCAAATTTCCAACATAGGAGCATGGGAGACATTTGAGGATGGTGCTACAAGTGTTGAGAGAGCACCAATTGTAAGCCAAATTGAGTAAATGCACTTTCTATCAAAAGAAGATCCATTATTTGGGTCACATTGTTTCAGAAGATGGCATAGTAGTGGATCTAGAAAATATTGAAGCAGTAAAAAGTTGGCTAGTGCCAACAAACATTTCATAGGTTATATCATTTATGGGTATAGTTGGTTACTACAAAAGATTCATTGTAGGATTCTCCAAGATTGCACACCCAATAACATCTTTGTAAAAGAAAAGAATAAAGTATGAATGGAGTGGTAAGTGTGAAGATAATTTCTAGTGCTTAAAGGATTTTCTAACCAATGCACCTATTTTGAAAGTTGTATATCCAAATGAATATTTTGTTGTGTGCACAGATGCATGCAAGGAAGGGCTCATCGGGGTCCTTATGCAAAATGGACATGCAATTTGTTATGAGTCCAAAAAATTGAAGGAGCATGAAATAAATTATGCTACACATGACTTAGAGTTGGAAGCCATGGTATATTCCTTACAGATGTGGAGGAATTACCTTATGGGTAGAAAATTTAAATTGAGGATAGACCATAATGCTCTGAAATACTTGTTTGAACAACCAACACTAAATTCTAGACAAACTAGATGGATGGAGTTTCTTAGTGAATATAACTTTGATATGAAGCACATAAAAGGAAAATAGAGCAAGGTGGATGATGCACTTAGTAGAAGATTGCATAAAATGCATGCTATAGTCGTTAGTATGTACATGATATATTTAAAAGATAGAATTCTAGAGGTCGTGACAACATATCAACATTATGTGAAAGTTAGAGAAAACTTACAACATAATGATATACAACATAAATATAAGAATTACAAGCTAGAAGAGGATGTAATCCTCTTATTTTAAAATAAAGTTTATGTCCCCAGTGCTCAGGAATTGAGAAATGTAGTTCTAAAGGTATTAGGAGAATTTTGAGGTAAAAAAAAGGCCTCCTAAGAGATATGTTAAAAAATTCCAAATCAGTCATTTTATGGGGAAGGTATATTTGACAACTCACTTCTTACACCTCATTCTATGTACCATCTAAATAACCATGGTTGGGTTATCTTTAAAGGTTGACTAGAAATAAAATTAATAAAAAATGATATATTGATGTGATTGATAACTTTCCCAAAAAACATTGTACTTGAAAAACTAATGTGTTTCTATATATTGAACTTGGAGACCAATTTAAATAATAAAATATGCACAAAGAAAAGACATTATCCTAGCAATATTTATGTTTCACAATTTTGAATATTCATGATTTTAATTTAAAAACAAAACACAAAACTCATGATTTTAATTTTTTTAAATAGACAAATCTGATATATGCATAATTTTAATTTTTAAAATTTAATTTAAATAAAAACAGAGGAAAATGTAACCTTGGCATAATTTTAATTTGTATAATTTTAATTTGAAAACAAAAAAGTTAAGAAACAAAATGTGGGAATAATTTTTAAATTTTTCTAAAATCTCAGGCAGTTACACTATGTCTAATCACCACTGAAAACATGTTCAAGCACCACTGATATTGTTTAGATGTCCAAGTTGGTGGGTCAAATCAAATATTGAAATCATTTGGATGTCTAGATGGGCGGGTAGAATCACGATTTAAAGTTTTTAGAGATCCTTGCTTGGGTGGGTGGGTTGAATCACCACTGCAAATGTTGGGTGAGTCGAATCACCACTGTAGATGTTATCATTACTGCATAAAATAGTCTACAGGAGTAAATTCAAGCCAACATGAGTGTACACAAGATGAGATATTTCCATCACCATGGTATGACTAATATCCAATATTTGGGATAAATGCAAAATTTTCATTTACTTTCGTGCTCTTGCGAATTTTTTCTTCTATTTCTCCAGCCTGCAAATTCTTTCTCCCATTTCTCTATCCTGCAAAATCTTTTTTCATGTCCAATTGCTGAAATAATTCCACCTACCTAGATTGATTCATTTATCTCAGAAATGAGTTTTATAGATAGGATGAACTTACTTTAATTACAGTTATTCCAGATCATGAAACCATACAAAGACTGCATAGACAAAGCATGTTGTATGGACAAGATAAAAGGAGGAAGATAATTTTCAAAGAAGAAGTGGAGTAGAGATTTTGATTCCAAGTATTTATTCATTAAATCCATCTCTATAGTCACGCTTCTCTTGTTTATTTTCCACAAATTCATAGGTTTTGGTTGGAATTGAAACCATCAAATTCATTTGCTCTAACAAGACTAGTAAGGCATTCCTTTGCATTCATTTTTAACAACTTTTGGTTTAGTCTTTGTTGATCATTGATAAGCATGGCCTGTGACAACATAATTGTTGTGATATTCAATATAATTTCTATTAATATTTTCACGAGCACCTGTTTTCCCTGCTCCTCAGAGAATGTAGATTGTTCCTACAGGGCTAATCCATATTTTCCTTTTATTTATGGCTGCAATGACCCAAAACACTTCCATAGAAATCCTGTAGCACTCCCATAGCATACTTGTAGCATACTTTTAGCAGCTTCAATGAACCCATAGCATTTAGTTTCAATGAACCCTTAGGAAAGGAGACTTTGTAAGGGGTTTGATACAAGTTGTGTAGCTTGCCATTGCCAAGATTAACTCATTCAATTTAAGTAATATATCTCATCTATTGAGAATAATAAGACAATATGGAGGAATGCATTATCCATTATGCCTCACTCACATTTTTGTATTGCAACTCCTACCCCTTTTTTAACTAGTCTAAAATCATATTTCCTTTGGTGTACACATATAAAAACACAATTAACACACTTTCCATGATTAATTGAATGTAAATTCTATCCTCTTCCTTACTTCAAGGTGTGTTTTGGTTTCTCCCATTAAGATTTCAATTATTTTATTTTATAAACTCAGAGAAATCATAAAAATCGTGACAACAGATACATTCAAGATGAATTTTATAAACTTAGAGAAAACATCAATAACATGAATTACAAGAACCGAGACATAGAAATTTGAATCACTCAAAACTTGTGAATATTCTATTAAAGATCAGATCTTTCTTGGGCCAAAAGAGCTCTCTTTACATCATTTTTCATATATATCTTTATACAAATTAGGTCTTAATCAAATATGGTTATCAAATCCTATTTTATAGATTTTCAAATACAAAATGTCTTTGACTTCTTAAAAATAGGAAAATCAGAAGATAACTGTTTCAACTCCTAACTTTCTTCAATCTTCTTTGGTGAGTCATTTTGTCAATAGGTGGATGAAAAAATTCCAAGTTTCGCTTGATGAAAAATTGAATGAATTGATATGCCTATACGCAATACCAAGCTCAGTGTATTTCTCATATGTAGGAGGACTCAAAAATATGTTTTTGAGTAGATCTACAATATTTTTCCCTCTTAAATTGTTGTCCATACCTTGGAACTTTGCTTCACTGTTTTTGGCTACAAATAATTTTTCTGTATCTTTTGTATGATAATACTTTTCCTTTATCATTCCAAGCTGAAGGTAGCCTCATATTTACTAGATTCTCAAATTTTTGTTTGAAACACTCAATGTTTCTTTTCACCATTATGCACTTATTCTGGGCTTGTTGTAGTAAATTTATTTTGTGAAAATATTTTCAGCCTCCATCACCACTATTGTTCTGTCTTTCACACCCTTGCTTTGTAATACTTTGTTGGTATTCGAATTCAATAATTCGATAATGTTGGTAGCAACCTAAGGTCTAGTTCCTAATTCTTGAAATACTTTCTTTATAATATCATCAACTTCATCTTTCAATATGATGTCATCATCAATTATTTTGAAAGAATTCCAAATCTTGCCAACTTCATCAATAATTGCATCCCAAATAATTTGTTTTTCTCCTATCAAATACCGCTTGCTAGACAACTTATCCTTCATTTTCTCCATGTTTGTTATCATGCTAGCTTTCAACTTCTGATACTCTACAATAATTGTATCCTTGTCCTTGGTTTCTTCACCCTGTGTTGCAACTGTTTTCTCCAACTTTTCAATCTCTTCTCCCTTCAGGTTCAAATATGATAATGCCTTAGATACTCCTACTGTTGGATCTATTGATTTTGTTGATTGATAAGAAGATGATCCAACTTTTAGGATTTCAATTTTTTTTCATACACTTCAAGTTGCTCACCCATTTGTACCATTTTCTTCAATATTTCATCCTTTTTTGCTTGAATTGTTTGTAACTCAGGAGTTTGTACATGATTAATTCCTAGGATTTTGAGCCTACTTTTCAGTGACTAGATATTTGTATCATTTTCCTTCATCAATTCTTGCACAAATKTTGTGTCCTTTGGATTTTCTCCCAAATCCATTACCCATTATTCCAATTCTTCCACCCTAATCTACCTGGTCCTGGTGGCCAACTTTTCATTCTTAAGTKGATTCATGAGCTTCTCATTTATGGTTTGGAKCCTTTTGATTCCCAGGTTAGCTATCAATATATATATATATATATATATATATATATATATATTTATCCTTATGCMGTTTGTCTATAGAGATCCATCTTATCCAGTAAGTGAGTTGCATTGAGGTCAATGGATACATTTGTAACTTTCTTTTTCTCTTTGGGTTCTAGTACTGMTATGTTCAATTTTCCTTTTTCATAGTACACAACTAATAAAATTCTAACCCGAGATATCTCATGGTAAAATATTTTAGGTAGAATGTTTTGTTTGATCTTTGCACCCTTCTTCCTGGTAGATGTGAATTGATTAAAATGATCAATCTACTTTGTTTGATCTTTATTTGATGATTATGTTCCAGTCTGACTTTTTGTATTCTAAAAATTTGTTGATGATGACATTTCTATTGTTACACCATGCTCTTTAATGACTAGTGCTAATTTTTCTAGTGACTCTTGATCTGTATCTTCATCAGGTACCTTTGTCTTTTATCTTTTTGCTGACTTCTCTTCCTCTATTTCTGAATCCTTTGAGGTTGAGTATGAAGTATTCCTTTTGTATATTTTCTCAAACTGTTGAGGAGTCTCTATCACTGAAGACTTCAAATATTGTTCTGGTACTTTATCATGAACTTTCAAAACTTTTTGCACATCTTTCTAGCTATTCTAGTTTTCCAGTAGTTCCAACTACACGTTTTGTTGATTTTGATAAGGAACATGTCTATGTGCAATTATTTTTGATGAAATTATACAATGAGGTTCATAATTCCATGGCTCACCTTGTTGAAATCCCATAGCTAAAAGAATCTTTGTTGTCACTTGCAATGCTAATATGGTATTGAAAAAAAAGGTCCCACCTCTTTTTCCAATTTAAAGGCGACGTTGTATTTTCTTGATACAAAAATGTATTTCATATGAATTTAATATTTTTCTAATGTATTTGAGTGCAAAGATTCAGGGATTTAAGAAAGTGGGTAGAAGAAAAGGTCGAAACTCATAATCGTAAATTCTAATTTCAGTATACTCTAAAAAAATACCAATCTCCTACTCTTGTATCAGGACTGAGTTGTAATAAAAATTTTCATTCCGGGAAAATCCTAGGGGGGAATATCATCATGTTTGAGATGACAAGCCTTGGACATGAATTTTTCAACATACTTTGAGAATCAAACATTCAAATTATTCTTCTACATCAAACAATTCAAGTGAATGACTGACAATGGGTTACCAATTTCATCCTCAATTTTCAGTCCCAAGTGTGAAAAATAAATGATTTGAGAGAATAAGAAGAGATATACAAGGTAATATTGATATCTGAAGCTCCTAAGGGCTTCAAAATTGACTAACTGATAATTGATTTGATCAGCTAGGAATCAAGCATAATTGAATTTGGTCATGGTTTTGGCTATAATTGGACAAATTGATACCATACACCTAAATATAAACTCATCAACCACA
>JASDQU010108333.1:64863-76162 GCA_032191745.1 Picea mariana
TGAATCATGCGATACACAATCTTTTCCATGAGGAAAGGATTCAATTGCAGCATACAGTTCCCTATACTCTGCAGCAAAATGGAGTTGCTGAGTGGAAAAACCAATCTCTAAAGGAGATGGCATCTTTCATGTTGCATGCAAAGTCACTACCACAGAGACTATGGGCCAAAGCACTTAACTGTGAAACATACATCCAAAACAGATCTCCACATAGATCTATCAAGGATAAGACCCCCTACGAGGCTTGGAGTAGCCTCAAACCAGAAGTGACCCACTTTCGCATTTTTGGTTCTCATGCATGGGCCCAGATTCCCTCTGAAAAGAGGAAGGCACTTGATCCATAAAGAACTTTGTGCATTTTTGTTGGATACCTTGACAGTGTGAAGGGATATCGTCTTATTGATCTTTCCTCAGACCGGCTCATCATTGAGCGTAGTGTCCAATTCGAGGAAAGTGTCTCACATGTACCTCAGTAGCCGCATGTAGACACCTTCACTCTTCCACCTGTCTAAGATGATGAGCATGCACATGCCAACTCTTCTTCAAATGAGAGTTCTAATTCAGAGGGATCAAATGATTCAGATTCAGATTCAGAGTCAGTACAGTTGGATGAAGAGTCAGAGCATCCAGATGCAGTTGCAGAGCCAGAGCAGAGGCCCAAGTGGGCATAGACTACTCTTCAGGATGCAGGGGATCTCGTCGGTGATCCAACTGATACTAGGAGGACTCGATCTAATTTCAAGGAGCCTCCTATTGCACTCACTGCCACTTCACCATTGAATTCGATGCATATTTTCTTGGTTCATTCTTCAGAACCACGATCTTATGGCAAGGCTGCTAGAAATCCCTTTTGGGAATCCGCCATGCAGGAGGAGTACAATTCCATCCTCGAGAACCAGACTTGGGATCTAGTTCCCCTTCCTTCTGGGAGGAAACTTGTTAGATGTAGATGGGTCTACAGGACCAAGAGCACAACATATGGACAAATCAAGAGATACAAATCCAGGCTTGTTACCAAAGGCTTTCAGCAGGTTCATGGTATTGACTATGATGAGACTTTCTCTTCAGTAGCGAAGATGGATTCCATACAATTGGCACTTGCCATTGCGGCAGCCAAGGGATGGGAAGTCCATCATATGGATGTGAAGAATGCATTTCTTCATGGTGATCTCTCTGAGGAGATCTACATGGAGCAACCCCAGGGATTTATGCAGGACTCATCTTTGGTCTGTCGACTAAAGAAGTCACCTTATGGCCTCAAGTAGGCTCCGAGGGCATGGTATTCCAATATGGACTCCTACCTGTTGTCACAGAACTTTGTACATTGTAAATCAGACCTGAATATATACATGCTTAGGATGACTGATTCACTTCTACTTTTAGTTTTGTATGTCGATGATTTTCTGATCATTGGTTGCTTGACTTCAACAATTGTTGTAGTCAAGAGGATTCTTCATGACATGTTTTTTATGACGAACATGGGTCTGCTACACTTCTTCATTGGACTTGAGATCATTCAGAATGCATTAGGCATCAAACGTTCTCAAGACAGGTATGCACGAGATCTCCTTGAGAGATTTCACATGACAGACTGCAAGTCTGCTCCGACTTCTTTCCTATCAGGAGTCAAACTTGAGGATGGCGGGGAGACTCCATTGGTTGACAAAACACTGTAAAGACATCTAGTGGGGAGCTTGTTGTATCTCACACACTCTAGACCAGAACTCTCATATGAATTTGGCACAGTTTCTAGGTTCATGCAGGAGCTGCATGAGCTACATTGGAAAGCTACAAAGCGTATCCTTCAATACATACAAGGAACCATCACCTTTGGGATTCATTATGCAACCGACTCTACATTATATATCATTGGGTTTACTGATTCCCACTGGGATGGGGATAAAATTGATCGCAAGTCCACATCTAGTTACTCACTCAGTCTTGGTTTCAAGACTATCTGTTGGTTGAGAAAGAAACAAGATGTCATTTCTCTATTTTCAGCCGAGGTAGAGTACAGAGGGGTAGTTAACATAACCATTTAGGCTATGTGGCTACAAAATTTTCTCAGTGAGTTGGGCATTCAGTTTCATCGTTCGATCGTCATCTGGTGTGACAACCAGAGCACTCTGAAGTTTTGCAGAGATCTAGTTCAGAGGCAATGGACGAATCACATCGAGATCAACATGCACTACATCTGGGACTTAGTACATGAGAGGATCAACGAATTACAGTTATGTCCTTCAGCAGAACAGATGACAGACATTTTCAAAGAACTGATGTCACCCAAGACACACATCACCCCAGTGCTGATTACGGGGGGGTTGTGTGTGGTTATCCTAACCATAGGGTTGGGGGTCGCAATTTCTATATGTGTGACACATTACCTCACCTTTAACCTTGGTTAAGTATCGTGCCCCCCTTCCCCTTTGTTAAACGTCAAACATGTGCGGGGGGTGCAATAGATTCTGAACTATTGATCTATAAGATCGGGTGCACGATTAATTTGCCAAAACAAACAAGCATTTTATTAGTATATAGTACATAAAAGTAGATTATTATTAATTTTTTTATTATCAAACTTTAATAATAATGTGTTATTTAACAAAAATTACAATAATTTAAAATTAATCTAAACACAAAAATATAAAGTTAAATCAAATCAAACTGTTATGGCTTAGAACATAACCATTAGCCTAGAACGGTTAGAGCCATAATGGTCTAGCAGTTAGAAACAAAACATCTAAAAATTTAAATTATGTTACAACAAACCCCAACATAGAAAATTATACATTTTTCAGCCTCCACAAATAATGAAATTTCAACGAAATTTGGAACAAGTCTCAAGTTCCACAATGACTTAATTTGTGACTCTAATAACAATGGAATTTTCAACCACATTATTAATTTAGTCTGTTAGTGAGTATGAATTTACAAACTCAAAAAAATTGTTTTGTTGTTGATTGGGTCTTGTAGTCATGTCCTGTACTCCTAAAGATCATGTGTCAAGGTTCAATGGTATTTCTATCAATGTAATATTGATGAGGCTATGAGGCTATGAGGCATGTGGAGAAATCCTGGTCATTTTTGTGATTATTTTTCCATCCTCAACATTACCTATGGCCTTGGACAATAGAGAAAAATCGACCGATTTGCTCTACAACTAGAAGCTAACCCTAGCGCGCCGTTTCCCCTGCGGCCCGTGTTCTGCTGATGCGAGCTCTGTCGCCAGAGCACTGATCCCCCAATACGTTGTGAGGCAGGAAGTCGGACTGCNTCTATATGAAACAATGGAAAATACACAATCACATGTTGAGAGAGAGAGAGAGAGAGAGAGAGAGAGAGAGAGAGAGAGAGAGAGAGAGAGAGTTCACAAAGGAAACCACTGAAACATAGATTTCGCAACAAATTTCCTAGTTATTGCGAAATGTTATTTTCATCATAAATTTAAAAAAACAAACTGGGTTTTTCGAAAAACAATTGTGGAGAGGCATCAAAGTGTCATTAGTTTTCTGAAAAAACATCAGCCTAAGCCAGTTTTCCATTTGGGAGAAAAGGCGAAATTACCAGTCGCTGCGAAATTTCCTGGTTGCTACAAAATTTCTTGTAGCTGACTGTTTTTGAAGTCAAATTCAAGTGCAGATTCCGAGAATATGGTAATCAATATAAACAAAATGAAATAGGTCTTTATCAGGAACAGGTTCATATACAAAAAACTCTCTCATTTTTTTCACAGGTGTCATGTTTCGGGAGACTCTAAGAGATATTTACAACCTATTTTTACATATTTTCGCCTAATTTAATTAGTTAAAAACTAAACCCTAAAAAATAGGAGTTAGTTTGTAACTCCTTCTTGAATGTGAAACCCTAACTATTTTGACCTGATTGATTTATATTGAAATATAATTCTATATATTGTGAAGGAAAGAAGGAGAAAATGGTTGGTTGGAGACTTGAGGAAAAACACTCTTTGGCTGGTGTATATATTTTTTTGATGTTAATGAAAGCTTTCAAGCTGAAGGACTTGAATATTTGTCTCAAAGATTCTGGTGCTAGTAATCTGCAGTTTCTTTTTCCTTGTGAATGTTTCATATCTTTGTTGATCATTATGACTATTCTTCTGTTATGAGTGAATGATTATAGATAAAGAATTCATTGTTGATTCTCTTTTTCTCACATTCAATTTTCCTACTTTAGTCTTTTGATATTGTGACAGAACTCATCCATTTCTTGGTTCTCTATTATAATTCTTCTCATCTTCATAATATAATTCCTATGATAACTCATAAATTTCTAGCTACCTAGCCTATGAAGTACATTTTTTCATATCAACCAATTTTGAAAGCTTTGATTTGACCTATCTTTATTATGACTCCATGCCCAATGGGTATTTCACTCAATCCTACCACCACATAATAAAATTTCTTTCTTTACCTATAGATCTATCTACTGTGTTATAATTTCAATGAGAGAGCCCTCTCTGGTTGGAAAGGCTAGTTTCCAGCCCAAAGTGGTTTGGAAAAATTACCTCTGTGTTTTCCTTTCAAAACCAAGGAAAATTACAGAGTGATAACATAGTCCATGATTGATTTTGAGATGTTGATTATGACAATGGTTGCAACCTAATTTGGGCCTTGCTGCAACCTTTTTAGGGTTATCCAACAACTTGTTTTGCAAAATTTCTTCCAATGAAATATGTGATTTTTTTGTTAACAAAAATAGTTAGTGTTTTGAAGACCCAAAATTTGACTCTCCCTGGGATTAGCCCAAAATTATTTTACTGAAATTAGTCAAAAAATATTTCCAAATAATTGACAATTCTTATATGTATGTATGCATGTATTGTTTTAGGCCATCAAACAATTATATATTACAACAAATCAATGATGCATGATGGTCAAATATAAAAATAAGGAATCCTTGAAAATTATTATGTATTACAACTACCATGTAAGAATACCAAACTAACCTATACTTTATTAACATCATTGTATAAGAACATAACATTTGGATTTTGAGTATTTGGATCATAACATTTGGATTTTGAGTATTTGGATCATAACATTTGGTATCAGAACTCAAGGTCTTGGGGTTTTTCTACTACACCTAAGACACCTTGGAATTTTTTTGCTATAAATTTTTTTTCTATGGTGTTTCAGAAGGAACCCCTTGGAGGATATTTATTATAAGGATCAAGGTACGTGGGGTTAAAATTTCAGCTATTGAGGCATTATACTTTCAGAGATATAGTTTGTGTAAGATAGGGTTTGGGAATCACCCTGAATTTAGTCATCGCAAAATTTTCTCTATAAATTTTTTTATGTAACATTTCAGACCTTGAAATTTGGAGGATTCTCACAAAAATTATCGAGGCATCCATGATAAAAATTTCAGTGTCTGGGTCATCCCACTTTGTAGATACACCCTGTGCAAGATAGGGTAGCTTACTAGTCTCAAATAGGTGTTTCGGGTAAAACAACCATGACTTCTTCATAGAAAATCCAAATTGAGCGAGACAAGTTGCATTGAAAAATAAACATGACATATTATTGCAGGTACACTGTTCGGAATTTTATATAAATTATTGTGCACGGGGCACACTGTATATGTTCTCTCTCCTAGAAAAGAAAAAAATCAGCAAGGTGTGGGAAAGTTACCATAACTTCCACTTGGCACATAAAATTTTGGTCATACCTATGGCATTGAAGAGAAGAAATTTCATAGTACTACAGGTCACAATTTCATACTAATAAGGTCCGAAATTTCAGAGATACATCATAATTAAGGCCGGCCAGGAGGACAAACTCTGAATCAGGGTTTCAAAGGTATGTTTACTTAAAACTATCTTAAATTTTGATTGGAATGTCTAATTGAGCTAATTAAAAATCCATTGGAAATATAACACATAGAAGTGAATATTGTAACAAGTATTACAACTATTTGAGATATTTATCCTTAACATATTGAGGTTGTGATTTGAGGGTTGGGATTAGACCTCAATTAAGAATCAATGGAAATACCTAAATTTACAGGAGATGAAGTTAAATATGAAATCAATCCTATGGAATGGTTGAGGTTGGTAAAATAATATAATATGACTCCTAGGAAAGCAAGAGATTATTTTTTTGATGAAGCTTGGAAGTGGTGGATGAGTGTTGATCAAAATACTAGATGGTACTGCACATGGGAAGAATTTGAAAAACTCTTCTCAGATAAATGGATTAGGGATACAAAAATGGAGGAGTTGTATAGAATTCAAGATGAATTAAAATACACCCGGATGGGGTGGTAGTGGCCACCACCTGGCGCGCAGAAACGGAAAGGGGAAGCCAGCAAGGCACGGAGCCATGTACTCGGCTCGTGCCTGCTGTTGCCGCCAGCCCCGAGCATTAAAATGCATTCACGGTGATGGGAGGGGCATTAAACTACACTCCCTTGACCACCCTTACGAATAGCACCATGCATTCTCATTCTCATGTTATTGCTCAGCAGTTTAACTCTAATTCTGGTTCGGCAGTTTTTATGGTTTCTTGGCTGCTCCTGGCCCTTCACCCTGGCTCTGTATCTTCTCTACAGCAGGCCACCCACACCATGCCGCGATAGAGAATGCGCCCACGCCGAGGCTCTCCCTGGCACCCCCGGCGACCTTGCACCTCCACCTCGCCCTCCGGTTCATCCACCCAGGCTCTTGAAGGTCTGGCTATCATTGATGTTTTTAATACTTGGTGGTCCTCCACTGACCAACACCCCCCTCCTCCCTTTGCGCCTGTTCATGGTCGCCGCAGAAAAATGAACAGGCCATGCCCAGACCTTCTGCGTGACAAATATGCCATTTTACATGACCTGGTTTTTGAGCTCCGCGACGGGGTGAACGAACTCCATTTTCCGGTTCAGCAACTGGAGGGGAGGCTGACCGTCCTGCTTCAGCTACTCGCCAATCCCCCCGAAGCCACCTCGGAAGATACTAGTGATGCTTCTCTCAGCAACCTCGCGAGCAGTCAATAGCACGAGGATACAGAGGGGAGCCTGCAGTCTGAGGAGAAGACCAACACACCCACGACAGACTTTGTGAGCTTGGAGGCCCAGGAAGGCACTGAACGTGATGAAACTGACCCAGTTACGGAAGCAGCGGTGGACGAAAACAGCCCCAGACTCCTACAGCCTACCTCGACGGCAAGTGCAAAGCTGGAAGCTGATGAGGACAAGGCCGACGGCGCCACGGACATGTAATGGATGCTCAGCGGAGGGACACCTGTCATTGAAGAACCCTGGCCAGGCCCCCTACCAGAGTATGTGCCAGATTACACACAGCTGGTTCCTTACTTTAGCTCTAGTGGCTCTAAGGGTAGCTAATTTGTCTAGTTTTTTTCAAGACTGTCAGTAATTTTGCAATTAGCTTAATATGGTTGGCTGAACTGGTTTCTCCTTATGGAGCAGTTCAACAATTACAACTACTTGACTCAGCTATGTACTCCGAATCTTGAACTTCAGAAGGTCTTTTATATATAATACAAAAAAAAAACTTACTTACAAAAAAAAAAAAGATGAATTAAAATAAGAAAAGGAAGAGATTAAGAATAAGGGTGAGGAGCTATCTAAGATAGTATCCCTGAATGAATCACTCATTAAGGAGGTTAAGAACCTAAAGCAAGAAAAGACTAGCAAAGGCAAGTGGGAAAAAGATGAATCAAGAGAATATTTGAAAAAGAAAGATGAAGAGATATGTAGATTATGAAGCCATAATAAAAAACTATTGGATGAGGTTAAGAGATTGAAAGAAGAAAAGAAGAATTGTCAAAATAAATAAGATAGAAGAATCTTGGATGAAGAATCTACCAAAAGACTACAAGAGGAAATTTGTAAGAAGGTTGAGGAATCCTTAAATACGGATGAGGTAAAGTTAGAAATGCAAGCCAGAATTGAATAAGGACATTAGAATTTGTTAGATGGGATCAAATTATAGCTTCAAAAGGAGAAAGAAGAAAAGATTCAAGAAGGTCAACAAAAGATACTTGAAGAAGTTGAACTCCATATAGAGGATGTACATGCCAAATATGATGGTATTATCTCGAAAGCTAGAGTAATCAAAGACCAAGAAAAGATGATTGGGGATTCCATTGTCGCTGAAAAGAAGATAGGTGGAATGCATGTGCAGAGTGATGAAATACCATCAATTGTGAAGCCATGTCAACACCCTCATTACCAAGAAACATTTCAAGGAAGACAAGAAGGACGATATCGACATTATGAAGGAACAAGATGGAATAATTGTCAATATTCATGGAACAAGGGATCACCAAACTACTCTTCAACAAGGGATCACCAAACTACTCTATCAACAATGGAATGAAGAAAGTAGGAACATAAAAAAATCATACTACTTGGTTTCATCACATGTGAAACCTTTAAATGCAAAACTTTGAGGACAAAGATTTTTGAAGGAGGGTACTATGTTATGACCCAAGGGGGCCATATATATGGATAAATGTATATGATATGACCCCAAGGGGGGCATATATGGGCCTAAATGTACATGTAATGTGTAAATACATATGTAATAGGGTTAGCCTAGTGATAAAGGGRCCTCACGTGCAAGTGTGAATAGCTATATATAAGAGATCATGTATTCATTATTGACATGTCAATTTTGAAGTATGAAAGGTATTTGGTTATTTGGAGGGGGTTCCCCTATTCTTTAAARAGTTATTGTGTAACTTATCTATCTTGGATTTGTGCTCCATGTTGACATTCTGTACATGTTGTGTACTTCTATTATTTTTTGATATTTTGAGCATTTTGGATCATAACATTATGTTATGACCAAAGGGGGGCATATATATGGCTAAATGTATATGATATGACCCCAAGGTGGGGCATATATGGGCCTAAATTTACATGTAATGTGTAAACACATATGTAATAGGGACGGCCTAGTGATAAAGGGGTCTCATGTGCAAGCGTGAATAGCTATATATAAGAGATCATGTATTCATTATTGACATGTGAATTGTGAAGTATGAAAGGTATTTGGTTATTTGGAGAGGGTTCCCCTATTATTTAAAGAGTTATTGTATAACTTATCTATCTTGGAGTTGTGCTCCACGTTGACATTCTGTACATGGTGTGTACTTCTGTTATATTATGATATTTTGAGTATTTGGATCATAACAGATTTCCACTTAAAGGGAATTTGCTCCTTGAAAGGAGACTTTATTTGAAGATCTTCTAATCTTGCATGCAGAAAAAGAAAGAACCAATCTAAATCTATTCTAAAGCTAAAATATCCTATCCCGAGAGTGTGATTAATTAAAATGTGAATAACAAAAGATAATTGTCTAAAAGGGAAAACAAATCACCACATTTAAATGACATTAAATAACTTCTGCAATAAGACAATCTTCACATAAGAAGTTAAATGGAAACTATTTTAACCACAATATTCATATCACATCATTTATTAACTCAATTGTTGATATGTTCTCAATGAAAATAATCAATTGCCTAACAAAAGTGAAAACATAAGTAGATTCATTAATCATAGGTGAATTGAAATGAATAAATGAACGTGATTTTCAAAATTAAATACGAGATGAATGCATGAGAAACAATTCCAGACAAATCCTTCGAGTAAATGAGTCACAAAATCATTGAGTGTCTTTTCATTTCTCAAAACAATAGTCTTGACAACAATGTACAAGTCTCTTTTCTTGAAAATCGAACCACTTGTAGGTTCTTGGAAGTGTCTATAAATAATATTACGAAATTATAGATTGAAAAGATCTATTCAAACTTTGTTCTAACTAAATTACTAAAAAAAGTAATAGAAATGAGACCGTTAAGTTCTTGGAGAAATATGATTGAATATTCTTTAATTAGCCTTCAACTGAACCCTTATTTGATGCACGAGCTTCCATAGTCACTTTCCATTGTGAATAGATCTCCAACATTCGAGAAATGAAACTAGGAGCTTCTGGATGAGATCTTATTTCATAATGAAAGGATTTTTCTTCCATGACTAGTAGATCTTGGTTAATCCTGGTAGAAATTAGATTCGTCATGATATAATAGTTTTGCAGTCTAACCAGAAATTGGTTGATGGAATCAAGATTCACCTTATTAATCTTGGAATTTTATCCTCATTTATTTTCCTATAATTTTGTACTTCAACAATTACATCTACTATCTTGGTTGTTTCATTGGAGAATTGAACATTAGGCATGTCAATTTCTCCCAGTATGTTAATTGTTGAATTTAATGTTCAAGTACATGCTTCCCTTTCTTATTCAATTAACCTTTTTATCTTCCTCCAAATTATGTTTCCACGTTTTTATAGAAATTTTTCCTTTCAAATTTTCTGACTCAAAAGTCTGAGGCGAGTTTTGAGAAAATGAATTAACCTCATTTTGAAATAATATTAATTCTAATAACTTTGTTTGGACTGCTACTAAATCAACCTCCTTATCTAAAAAGATTTTTAAGAAATCATTAATCATACATTGTTGACTTAAAATTGAATCCACATCCTGACAAAAGTATACATGTGCCTAATTTAACTGATCATTAACCTATAGGTCTTGTTTCTTGAATTGACCAACATCAATCATTTCACTCTCTAAACTTTGAATTTGAGACTACAATTGTGTGATTTGAGCATTTTTTTCATTCACAGAGTCCGGAAACAATTGCTGAGATTGAGCAATTTTAAATCTCAGTTGTTCTTCCAAGCTTTCATYTGCTGAAGATGTACTTGATGTATCCTTGAAATTCTCAATTTAACTTGTTTTTCAACCATTGTTTCTTTTTGTTTTAATTTCTATTGAAGATGAACCATTTCATCATTTTTCTGTTTGATGATTTTCTTTAAAATTTTCATTGACCAAATGTTTGATGATGCAAAGAATCCCATGGAATTTTTCAATTCTCCTGCAAATTCTTGATCATTCTGCCTTGATCCATCCCAAATTATTCTTTTCTTTACTTGAGACTCATTTATCTCATCAATCCTTTTCTTTTTAACTTTGCCTTTTATTATTTCTTTCTTTTTAACTAAATATGTAGGGGGGGATTTCTTCCTCCTCAATTGGTGTTAAGGAATCAACATATACAAAATTTGGATTTGAGACTCTCGGAATAGTGGCCAAGGGTGTCATTGAAATAACTAATGAAGTAACCAGACTATCATGCTCTTGTGTTTGAGTGCTTTTGTATGGAGCGTCTATACCTTGCCGAGAGCTTCGAAGTAAGGAAAATATTTGTGTTGGTCCTGTCGGAGTATGACTTAAAGGAGGTTGTCCTTGGTGTT
>JASDQU010108333.1:80464-100582 GCA_032191745.1 Picea mariana
ATGCAGTTATTTTTTCTTGAATTGACCAACATCAATCATTTCACTTTCTAAACTTTGAATTTGAGACTACAATTGTGTGATTTGAGCATTTTTTTCATTCACAGAGTCAGGAAGCAATTGCTGAAATTGAGAAATTTTAACTCTTAGTTGTTCTTCCAAGCTTTTATCTGTTGAATATGTACTTGATGTACCCTTGAAATTCTTAGTTCAACTTGTTTTTCAACCAGTGTTTCTTTTTGTTTTTATTTCTATTGAAGATGAACTATTTCATCATTTTTTTGTTTGATGATTTTCTTTAAAATTTTCTTTGACCAAATGTTTGTTGATGCAAAGGATCCCATGGAATTTTCCAATTCTCCTGCAAATTCTTGATCACTCTGTAATGATCCATCCCAAATTATTCTTTTCTTTACTTGAGACTCATTTATCTCATCAATCCTTTTCCTTTGAAATCTGCCTTTTATTATTGCTCTCTCTTTTTAACTAAATATGTAGGGGGGGGATTTCTTCCTCCTCAATTGGTGTTAAGGAATCAACATATAAAAAATTTGGATTTGAGAGTCCTGAAATAGTGGCCAGGGGTGTCATTGAAATAACTAATGAAGTAACCACACTATCATGCTCTTGTGTTTGAGTGCTTTTGTATGGAGGATCTATACCTTGCCAAGAGCTTCGAAGTAAGGAAAATATTTGTGTTGGTCCTGTCGGAGTATGACTTAAAGGAGGTTGTCCCTGGTGCTGAGCTTGTTCTTGTTGAACATTTCCAAATAAATTTCTCTTATCATGTGAATTTGTTTTATTTATCGGTTGGATAATATTTTCTTTTAATATTTCTCCTGATAGTATTTCTATAATTTCTTCAACAAATTTTTGGATTGGTTGGGACTCGAATTGTTGTTGAGAAGGGTTGAGTGTTTGAGACAACCCTTTTGTTATTTTCTATGTCTAGGATACTACAACCTGTGTCTCTAGTTGAGTTCCAACAACATGTTCTGTGTATTCTTGTTGGAGGATTGATGGAAGGCACCTCCTTGTCTTTTGGATTTTTAAGATATTATCTAGTGTCTACTTAGGAAGGTTTTGAATTGTTTATAAAAATTCTTGATAAGACATGGATTTATTAAAAATATCATAAAAGTAGGAATCTTCATGAACATATCTCTTTGCACCAACTTGAACACAACGTTCATCTAAAATTTTTAAAGGATCATGCCTCTTAAATTCAATATAGGACATATTGATATCCTCAAATGCCATAGCTTCTATTTTGGCATGAGTTACATTAGATAGGGTGTATGGTCCTATATGCATAGAAAACGCAGGCCAAAATTTCTTTGAATAAGCTTGTAATTCTGTACTTATGCCAGTACCTATTGTTTGATAAGCTATTTCTCTGTAAACAAGTCTATCATGCATAAATTTTGGTAAGGAATGAGGAGGAGCATAACACCCATAAACCCTAATATAAGATAATGTTTCTTTAATATATCAATCACCAACTTGATTTAAATTGTGTATAACTTGCTCTATGGTCCTGGGTGGTGGAAAACAAAAAAATATTTAAAGGAGAGGAATGATAACATGATGACATGTTTCATAAAAATGTTCCTTGGCATTTTATTCCCATAGATTAGAATGATAAATGTGAATAGGTTATGCAGATATTGGATTCCACTGCCATCCCATTAGAGGAAAATAGGTATGAAAACATATTCCATCCATTATATACATTGCCATATAAAATGGAGGGGATTATACTACTAATTTTAACCTAAGAAAAGTTTTCATATGTCGATAGAGGATATCAGACAAAACAATGTCCTAATTGAAACTGAAACCACTAATTACTCTATGCATAATTGGAACCCAGTCTAATTTAAAATGGTTAGGGTTCTTTTCACCATATAACTGACACATGAGGGTAACAACATATAACTTCCCAAACTTACATGAAGAAGTAGTATATCTACCCAAAATTTATATTTTAAAATTATTTTCATTACCCCACCAATCTTTCATTAATTGTGGAAATTCTAAAACATATTGCACACATTCCTCTTGATTAAAATTTTCCACAAAATCACTATTGTAACTAATTTCTGGCTTGGGAAGTTTATACATTACTTGGATATCTATAGGCCTAAAATATCCAATGAAATCCCTCTGATTGTTGAAAATAGTCCACATCGGGAGGTCTACATGTTCCATATCCCAAATTATCATGTTTGTGTATACCGCTAGCTTGGGTCTTGCTGCAACTTTGTGAATCATGGATTTTGCAATATCTTGAAAAGTTATTTCTGGAGCATAAGTATCATCATCACTCTCTCTTTTTGTTACTGTGGACTTTACTTCTTCGAAAATCTTAAAAATTTGGTACCATATCTTGCTTCTAGAGTCTAATTTGGAAGAAGTATCTAAGAAGACATTAGAGTTGGGATTTTTTGAATCCTAGTTTTCAATCTGCTGAACTAGATTATGCTTCTTTCTTTTTCTGGGGCCACATAATCTATTCTCAAATATTCTCTAAGAATAGGGTCTGCAAAAGAGAACTAGAATCAATAGAAGAAATGAAATTATGCAGAGAATTTAAAATATCTTTTATGAAATTTGAAATATACTCATTGCCAACCTATTTCTATTAGCTAATGTTTAAAGGAAATTAATTGTGAAGCACTTGGTGATAGGTTTTATTAACATTGAAAGGATGATGAATTTATTGATGATGATGTTATAGTATTATATTAATGAACCCAAATTATTATCCCTTTAAAATTTGATTAATATCGTAATTTTTGGGTATTGATATTTCAGGGCATCGGGAAATTATGAACAATGAGGTTTGTATTAAAATTTTGGTGTCTAGTATGATGTGGCAACAAAATAAATAATATTTCATCATAACTATCATTTTAAACTTAATTACCACACTAATATTTGATTATCCCTTTAATCATTGAATGTCAGACATCAGTGTATCGAAGGTGTCAATGGTTCATGTTTAAAGTAAAGTAGGATATCTGGTGTGACATGGAAAGGATGACATCAAATATGCTGACATAGCGATTCTAGGTAAGTGCCATGTGTTTTACAAAAATGGCGATATAACCAATGTGAAAGAGCTAAAAATTGTTGACATGTGTCATATGATGGAATGTGATTGCCACCTTTCAAAAAGGCATGTCAGCTCTGTTGAAATATTGTCCAATACTGTGAGGGGGAGTGAATCAGTATTGCTTCTTTTTTTAAAATTTTAACAATTATTAATTAACAAATTAATTAATCATAACAATTGATCAACAAGAATGTATTGAATACAAAAATTTAAATATAACAATAATAAGTACAAGTTACGATTTTGTGAGAGACACAAATCTCTCTTCTTCTGGGCACCAACTCAAGGAGACACCAATCCCCTGATTTTAGATCACCAACTCTAGGAAGCACTAACTCCCTTGTTTCAGAGAACCAACTCTAGGAAGCACCAACTCCCTTTTTCCATAGAACCAACTCTATGAAGCACCAAATCCCTTGTAAAACATGCTTTAACCTACAAAGGACTGCAATCCGCCCGAGCTCCTACCTACCACCCTCACTACATAAAATGTTTATAGTTTCTTTCTTGGACTCTGCTCCTTTTGATCTTCTGATGTAGACTATAAAGACACTTTCCTTCTTACCATTTTTCTCTGTTTATGTAGTCTCTCAAGAGGTATATGATATTGAAACAATGTGTCTTTTTGTAAAAGAGAATATGAACCAATGTGCCTTTTTAATAATAAAACATTGCACCTCTTCCTTTAATTAACACAAATGTAGACTTTTCTTTTTATTAATTGATTTTAATTTAAAAAGGCAACGAAATCAAACAATTATTTTCATACAAATATTCTAGAGCGATGTAAACAAATCTTAAAATTCTACGACATGGGTTTTGTGCAAAACATGGCCATTTAACCGTCAAATAGCCAGTTTACCAAGAAAATGTGCGAGGTGGATGGTACATGAGGTTCTTTGAAGAATGTTGGCACAGGGGAAGACCCAGGGTTTAGCTTCAAGAGCGCACCAACAATCCCTAGCTACTAGCCCTTTCGGCAACACCTGCGAAGCATATGCAGTCTCACCCGAAGCAACTATGAGGGGGTTTCAGGATGGAGATGTCTACAACCAAGGGGAATATCAAGTGGATCTAACACAGGAACAACATAACATTCATATATCACTTATCATATTGATCTACTCCACGCATCTATCAGATCTACCTTAGCAATGAAATAATAGTATATGAAGGAAAAATACAAAATACCAATCATACACAACACAAAATATACGTGGTTCACCCTCTCTCTAGAGCTACGTCCACAAAACTATTCTATATTATATAGATGTAAAGAATATAGTCTTGTCTGCATTTTGAGCTAGTAGATATTCTCTTCTGCTATCTTTCTCTCCCCTCCCTGCGCACCCAGTTGTAGGGTTGATCTTCGCACCCAGCTGAAGATCTTACAATCCAAAAGGATCGTGTACCCAACACTTCTCTCTCTCACAATACTCTTCTCTCGACCAACTCAATATCAACAGTAACAAAAACAACACAACAACCCAAAAGTACCAACCCAACCTAGGCCCTTTAGACCTCTATTTATACTTTACAATCATTCACTGACATCCTTAGGTCGAAACCTAAGTGTCCAAAACCCTAGATACCAAAACCCTAGGTGTCTAAAACCCTAGGTCAACTTGACCCATGTTTTCAGGGCTTCGCCAGCCTGTCTTTCCTTCCTTCTCGCGCGGTGCTCCAAAGCATCTAATGGTGGATTTTTCCTCTTTATGAGTCTTCCATGATCATTCTTCCTTTCTTATCTGTCATCCCTGATCTCCTCATCCAACAAACTTCTTTCTCGGGCTTCACTCCATCTTTTCTTCTCTTTTTCTCACTTTGACCTAGTATCAATCACTGTGTCTTCCACGAAGTTCTCTTTTTCCCTTTTCTTCCTTGTTCTTCACTTCCTTCCATAACCAAGGGCCAACATGCCCCCAACACTCACTTGTGACTCATCCCGAGCCACTTTGATCTGACTATTATGTTGTACTTTAACTTCACACTGCGCAATGCATCCTTTTCTTTCTTCTTTATGCCTCCTCTTCCTCCTTGTGCAGGCTATCTTTTCTTTGTCCGGTACCCAATTTCAACTGCACCTAGTACCTAGACCCTTGATCTATTTGATTTTACTGAGAGCTGTGAGGCAGCTGGTTGTCATAGTACAACTTCAACCGACTCCCATTCACTATTCCTTCCTTCCATTCTCCATTCAACATCTTCAGTTGTGCATCTCCTCCTTCTGTAACATAGGCGATCTCGTATGGACCCAGCCAATGCATTCTAAACTTCCCAGGATGCCTGATGAACTTGTTGTCATAAACCAGCACTATATCTCCTTGTATAAATGCCTTCTTCTTGATGTGCATGTCATGATAGGCCTTCTCTCTTTCCTTTTGTACTTGTTGATGGAATCCTACAATGAATCTATCTTCCACAAGTTCGACCAACTACGCAAGTCTCTCTTGAACAGCTCTAGTATCATCCATACCCATAAAGGAAACAATTCTCAAGCTTAGTACTAAATACTCCATTGGAATAACAACTTCAAGACCATAGACCAACTTGAAAGGGGTCTGCATTGTCAGGTTCTTGCACGTGGTTCTATAGGCCCATAATACTGCTGGTACTCTTAAATTCCTATAATCCCTGTTCATGCAACATATCTTGGTTAGTGTTGTTTCCAAAATCTTGTTGAATGCTTCAACTGTTCCATTTTCTTGTGGATGGTACGGTGTGCTCTTCTTATGGTGGACTTCAAATTCCTCAGTCAAGGCTTCAACTGTCTTATTGATGAAATGTGTTCCTTGATCACTCATGCAGATCTTTGGGCATCCAATCCTGGTTATTATGTCATCAAATATGAAGCATGCAGTTGTAGTTGCACTACAATCCTTAACTGTTCGAGCTTTGGCCCACCTAGTCAAGTATTTTGTCACAGTAATGATGTACCTTGCTCATGTTCACTTTCCCGGTGGGTTTATAGGTCCAACGAAGTCAATGGCCCATTTCTCAAATGATTGTAAAGTTAGTTGCGGTGCTAATGGAATTTTGTCTCTTCTGGATGGTTTCCCAACTCTTTGGCATACATCACAGGCTCTGGCATACTCTTTAACATCTCTGTGTAAGGTAGGCCACCAAAGGCCAGCTCTCAGAATCTTCTGCGCAATTTCTTTCCTTGCGTAATTTCCTCTTGTGATGCCTTCATGAGATTCTACAAGGATTTGCGGGCGTTCTGCCTCCATAACACATCTTCACAAGATCTCATCCGGTCTCATCTTGTATAGCTAATCGGCTATAAGTGAAAAGTCTGCAGTGTGCACCACTAGCTGTTACTTCTGGGGAATTGTGTACTCGCTAGGTGCCATTCCAGTTGACAGGAACTAGACTATGTTGGTGAAGTGTTCATTGATTCTTCTAATGGCTAGCAACTATGCATCTGGTAGTGTATCCTCCAAACTAGTGGGTTCTTCACCATGTTCCAACCTCAAAAAGTGGTCAGGGCCTTTGTTCATTCTTCCTGGCTTAACTATGATCTCAAAATCATATTCTTTAAAAAACAGAATCCATCTGTATATTTTCCCCCCCAACACTGGCTTGTTGACTAGGTACTTCAACGTAGAGTGATCGGTAAACATTTTAAAGTGTCCTCCCAACAAGTAGTGGCAAAATTTCTACAGTGCATACACCATGGATAATCCTTCTCTTTCTGTAGTGGTGAAGTTAATTTTTGTTGTAGATAGCTTCCTACTAGAGAAAGATAATGGATAGTCGATATCCCCTTCTCCAGGTTGTGCTAATACTACTCCTAGGGCAATAGAAGACGCATCGACATGCACATGAAACTCCTTGCTCCAATCTGGGAAAACCAGGATGGGCGCAGTAACCATTTTTTGTTTCAATGTGTTGAGGCTCTTCTGGAATTCTTCTGTCTAGAGAAACTGACAGTATTTCTTCAAAAGCTTCTCCATTGGTGCGCTGATCTAGGCATACCCTTTGATGAATTTCTTATAATATCCAATATGGCCCAGCATAGTGCACAATTGCTTGACTGAAGTGGGTGGCAGTAAATCAAATATAATTGCAATTTTAGATGGGTCAACCAATAAGCCCTGCTTGCATACAATATGACCTAATAGCACTCCAAATGGTGAGAAGAAGATGCACTTCTTCAGGTTCAAAGAAATTTGACACTGCCTAAATTTGTCCAACATTAGCCTGAGACATTCAATGTGATTTTTTAACAAACTAAACACAGTCCAATCATCAAAGTATGCTTCTAAAAATTTATGCAGAAACTCTTTGAACACTTCCACCACCACCTTGGAAAAGATGGTTGGGGAATTCTTCAATCCAAATGTCATTACTGTATACTGGTAGGATCCCCATTCTCTGGTAAATGTGGTCTTGTGGCGATCTTCCTTGGCAATTTGGATCTGATGGTATCCTAAAAATCCATCTGTTAAAGAATATACCTCTTGGCCTCCCACATTATCTAACACTTTGTCAGTGAATGGTGTAGGGAAGGGGTCATGTAAACAAGCATCATTCAGCTTTCAATGGTCTACACATATTTTGATCTCTCCTATCTTCTTGTATTGTACCACCATAGGGCTAATCCACTCTGATTCTTCCACAGGTTATATAATCCCTGCTTCTAGCATTCTGTCAAGCTCAATCTTCACTTTTTCCTTATATTTGGTGTTCAATCTATAAGGTCTCTGTTTGACTAGTCTAGCATCTGGATTTAAGGGAATCCTCATCTCTCTCATAGGCCCTTTAATTCCCTTCATATCAGTGAACTTGGTCAGAAACAAGTCTTGATACTCGTGTAGTAACTCAGTAATCTTGTCAATGGTGGCAACATCCCAATAATCTCCGACATTGGCAATCTTTGGTGTCTCCTMTGTTCCAATATTGAATTTATTAATCTCAATCGGCTGTCCAATGAATGGTAGCTCAATTACTAGTCCTTCCACATCTCTCTGGCCTTCTATTTCTACGATGTTTACTTTCCTCGAATCATCATCTTCATCCGCATTAATGTTKTAACAGCCTTGTAGTTTCTGAAAAGGCACACTCCATTCATCCTCTTCCTGTTCTAAGGGAAGGATGGATACCTCCTTGAATACTTTATGTCTCACAATCTGTAATGTTTGATCTACTGATGGAAATTGACTTTCAAACAAGAATGTAGTTATAAAATTCTAAGTCATACCTTCCTAATCCACAGTGATGAGGCACAACTCTTCTTGGAGGTACCAGTTGATAGGTATCATGTCCAGTGTGTTGATGAATTTGTGTACCCACTGTTCTTGCAGAATGTCACTCTAGGCCTCTTCGCAGCTTCACACATGGTCCTTTGGGAAACTTTGACCTTTGTAGAAAATCACAGCCGTCTACCTATGCCGAGAACCTCATTGTCATCAAAGTACGATACTGTATCCAATCTGTAATATTGATTTTATGTGTCCCCCACCATCTCTCTAGTGTGTCTTTCAAGGCCTCATCCATTGCCAACAACCTCTCTTGTGTTGGTACACTTTCTTCAAATTCTGATAGGAAGGCTTCTAATAGATTCATACCATCAAATGTGGGTAAGTTACTTACTTTTGTTCCAATCCAGCAAACGTATCTGGTTAATCTAACACATCTTCTGGTCGATACTTCATACATCTAGTTCTGCCAGTTCTCGAGCGCTTTTTCTGAATTCGATGAACACGCGCTGTCACTTCGCCATTTTAAGTTCCCGTCAGCTGTAGGATTAATGTAGTCTCGTTTTCTGCCTGTTAGTTTGTATATTTTTTCTATTGCATATGCGCAATCTTCTTCTCTAATGGGCTCTGTGTATTGCTGACCTTCATCTGGATCTAAAGGTGTGATGACCCTAAGGCCATCTCCTTCAAAAGTCATACGCCTTTTTTTTAAATCAACCACAGTGGAATTATTGAAGGCCCAATCAATTCCTAACAACATCAGGTAAGGGTAGTTGTCATCAACAATTTCAATGACCTCAAAATCCGCAAAGGTCCTCACTCTGTCTATGTCCATAGGGACATGTTACAATCATCCAAATGGGCTAATAGTTTGATAATTGGCCATGCGAAGCCTGATAGGGGACTAAATAAACTTTATTTTTCCCAGCTATGCCTAGGTTTTCTTCATCATGACATTGACCTCCGATCCTAAGTCGAGGACCACATAGTCTATCTCTTACTCTCCTATTTGAGCGTTCAAATATAATTCTTTATTTGTCCTTCTCTTCTTACCAATTTGGTGTACTACCCTATTTAGCAACGGGTCTATCTATCCTAGTTCATATTGTCTGATTAGATTCTGTAGCTTTTGTACAACATTTTCATCCTGAATCAATTTAATACAAGTGTATAGAAATTCCATGAGCTTTCTTACCTCTTTTCCTTCTCCTGGTGAAGCAGACTTATCAAATGCCAGAGGCATTCCATATTCTCTCACTTTTGGTCTTTCCTTTGATACAGAACCTTATTTTCCTTTGAATTCTTTCCTAGCTTCCTCAAACATCTATCTTTCTTTCTTTGCATCAAAAGTTTGGGTCTTCTCTACAACTTTCCTGATTCCTGAATCTTCTGTAATCTTCCCTTGGGTCAGTCTGTCTTCTCCTNACTTATCAAATGCCAGAGGCATTCCATATTCTCTCACTTTTGGTCTTTCCTTTGATACAGAACCTTATTTTCCTTTGAATTCTTTCCTAGCTTCCTCAAACATCTGTCTTTCTTTCTTTGCATCAAAAGTTTGGGTCTTCTCTACAACTTTCCTGATTCCTGAATCTTCTGTAATCTTCCCTTGGGTCAGTCTGTCTTCTCCTGTAACAACGCCTCCTCTAGTTATAACAACAACTCTAGGGCATCCTCCACGAGGTTCAACATAGATTAGTTTCACTTGTGGGTTCTGCTAAGGTCCTCATCTTTCCTGAAGCTTAGCTAGCAACACATGACAATCTTCTATAACATGGTAAAACAAGCTGCAGTAGCTGCAAGTGGTACAAGGGTTCTGAAAATCCCTTGCAAGGTGTCCTAGTTGTGCACAATTATAACAAATGATTTTCCCTCGGCCTCGACCCATTCCTCCTCCTCGTCCTCTTCCTCTGAATCCACCATGAGGATTGAAATTTCCTCTCCCTTGAGAGTTATACTGTGTAGCATTTACTTCTTGTTGTACTTCGCCTTGGATCTTATATATGTCTCTTGACCTTTCATGCATGAGATCATAAGCCCTACAATCCCTATCATCATGCCCTACAGACTTACATAATGTACAATACAAATTATTAGGTGTCTGAACATACTTTTGCATATAATATCACTCACTAGTACGATGTCTATTTATTTATACCTCACACCAGGGTAAGGTGAATTTATTCAAGGGGCTCAGAGCTCCAGAAGCCAAGTATTCATTGAATAGAGGGAAGTGTTCCTTGTCATGACCTTATGATCTGCATCTAACGCACCATATATCTTCTCTTTTATATTTTCCCTTGTCTTTCTTCATGTCTTTGACCTGCAGAGACAAACTAGTTAGCTGAATCAGGATCTGACTCATACCTGAGTTGGATTCTCCCATAGGGGATGATTCAAGCTTCATGGCGATCTCCAATTCCTTAGCCTATGAAGCAATATTTTGTTGCATCAAGGGAACTCTGATGTGTGGTAGGAGAGCAACAATGCACCATTATTTGTTTTTTTCATTTGGGATCTGGAAAGTTAATCATCCTGTCAATGTTTTGAATCTCTGATCGAATTCCCACACAAGTTCAGCCACATTTTTCTTGATCTCTTTCAACTCTATGATACATTGGGATTCTAATTTAGGTTTCTTGAATTCTGCAATTAGCACGTTCTTGATCTGATTCAATGGCTTAGGCTATGAAAGTCCTTGGACAAGATTCATGTACCATCTTAGTGCGCAATCTCTGAGAGTTGTACTAAACTGGGTTCTTTTGACAGCTTCATCTGTGACATTCTTAATGTTCCAAACATCTTCACACAGGAACCAGTGCTGATCAGGATATTTAGATCCATCTCCCCTAAAGATAGGAAGTCCCATCTCATCTGCCATAGATCTCACTAGGGTTCCTGACTGAATATGTGGTGGACTACTATGGACGGTGCTCTAGATGCTCTCGTGCCTGGAATTACTCTGGTTTCTTAATACTGAATCGACAAGAAGGATAATATTACTTACTTCAATGGTCTATGCAGTTTCTGAGCCTTTAGGTCCTCCTCGGTGAAGCTCTTCAACTTGCCCTTCCTCTGTCCCAGTGGGTTCTGAATGTTCTTCGTCTGTCAGATCTACTTCTTCTCCACTGTAGAAACCCTCCTCCCTGTAGTTCTTCTTAAACAATTTCACAAGATGGACTTCTCTGAACACTTTCCCATTGCGTGTATGTCTAAATTCTATGTCGTTGTCGCTGTCCGAATTTTTGAACATTATCCTTTCTGGATCCAACCAGTCTATTGTATCTTCAAGATGTTCTTCTCATGCAACAACATCTTGAGTCTTAGCTTCAAGAATTGTAAAAATTTTCCTCTGGGTCCCTTAAAGAAATATCTCTCATCTTGGCTGTATGACTCTACCCTGTCAACAACAAAATCTGTGATGTATCCTCCAATGGTACTATCGAACGAGTGATCTACTGCTCGTGATATGGTGTTATCAACTTCCTTGAACTTCTTGATCAAATCTGACATCTAGACCATGGGAAGTCTAGATCAGATCTTGAACTGGGTATCAGCTAATCTAGCTAGCCACTCGTATATCTCTTAATGGATTCCTCCAAATAATATATCCTGTATATTAGTAAAAATATGCTTCTCCAACCAGTCCTCTGAACTAAGATTAGGGTTCTTGTTCTGGGCTTCAGCGAAGTCCTTTTCTTGATCTTCTATCCACTTTTGAGTTTATGTCTTCAAGGGAAACCACCTTGACATTCCCTTAAAAATATTCTTGTCCAGGCAATAGAACCATTGTTGGCACAGGGGCAGACCCATGGTTCAACTCCAAGAGTGCACCAACAAGCCCTAGCTACTGGCCCTTTCGGCAACACCTGTGAAGAAGATGGAGTCTCACCCAAATCAGCTATGAGGGGGTTGTAGGACAGAGATGTCTACAACCAAGGGGAATATCAAGTGGATCTAACCCAGGAACAACACAACATTCATATATCACTTATCAGCTTGATCTACTCCATGCATCTATCAAATCTACCTTAGAAATGAAATAACAATATATGAAGGACAAATAAAAAATACCAATTATATACAACACAAAATGTACGTGGTTCACCCTCTCTCTAGGGCTACATCCACAAAACTATACTATATTATATGGATGTAAAGCATACACTTCTTGTCTGCATTCTGAGCTAGTAAATCTTCTCTTCTCCTATCTTTCTCTCCCCTCCCTATGCACCCAGCTGCAGGGTTGATCTTCACACCTAGCTGAAGATCTTACAATCTAGAAGGCTCTTGTACCCAACACTTTTCTCTCTCTCACAATACTCTTCTCTTGACCAACTCAATCTCAATAGTAACAAAAACAACACAACAACCCAAAAGTACCAACCCATCCGAGGCCCTTTAGACCTCTATTTATAATTTGCAATCATTCACCGAGATCCTTACGCTGAAACCTAAGTGTCCAAAACCCTAGACACCAAAACCCTAGGTGTCTAAAACCCTAGGTCAACTTGACCCATTTTTTCAGGGCTTCACCAACCTGTCTTTCCTTCCTTCTCTCACGGTGCTCCAAAGCGTCTAATGGTAAATTTTTCCTCTTTCTCAGTCATCCACGATCCTTCTTCCTTTCTTATATGTCATCCTTGATCTCCTCATCCAACGACTTTCTTTCTCGGGCTTCGCTCCATCTTTTATTCTCTTTTGCTCACTTCGACCCAGTATTAGTCACCGCGTCTTCCGCAAAGTTTGCTTTTTCCCTTTTCTTCCTTGTTCTTCGCTTCCTTCCATAACCAAGCGCCAACAAAAGAAACTTGTTGAGATTCTTATACCAGATCCTTGACACCCGCAATATTTTATTGAAGCACCACATTTGACCCTTTCTTCTTGTATTTAGATCACAATAACTTATTTTCAAGGTTCCATTGTAAAGTTCTTCCAATGATATCTTCATGGAGTGAACAATCCCTTCACTTCTATTCAATTTATTCTTATGTGAATGGATGTCGGTAACATAATTCAACATAAAAGTTTGCTAGGATACTGATATGAATACATAAACATTAATCGATTTCTCGATGACCATATTTATCCTCTTTCCATCAATGCCAACATCATACACTATGTCCAATATTGACCATATTGGTCTCCTTCAACATCAATGCCAACACCATGTCCAACATTCTCCCTCTTTTACATTGATGGAAACATAGTAAAAACCCCTTATTTCTTAATTGGGTTTTACTGTTTCTCCTCTCCCTTTGATAACAATGACAGAAGGGATGTTTTTTTTTTGCTCCCCCTGTCCATGTAGTCCTCCTCTGATGAAACCTATGCAATTCAATTAGATATGGAGATTACCCCCAATTTTTTTCTAAGGTATTCAAAAGTACTCCTAGGTAAAGGTTTTGTGAATATATCTGCAATCTGTTCTTTAGTATCCACATATTCCACTTTAACAACTTTTTGAGAAACCTATTCCCTTAAAAAATGAAATTTTATTGGGATATGATTGGATTTTTAGTTGCATGAAATGATTCTTAGAAAGTTTTATGGAATTGGTATTTTAACAGTTAAGAATAATTGGATGATCATACTTTACTTGTAGGTCTTCTAGGGTTTGTTTAATCCAAATTACTTGAGTGCAGCAGGTGGAAACACCAATATATTCTGCTTCTACTGTTGACAGTGATATAGATGTTTTCTTCTTGCTTAGCCATGACACTAGACACTTTCCTAGGAATAATGTTGCTCCACTGCTTCTCTTCCTATCATCCACACTACCAACCCAATCTGCATCAATATATCAATTTAATGTAAAAAAAATAAAATTCGATACCATAATCCAAAATCCAAGGTAGCTCTTAGATATTTGAATATCCTTTTTATTGCCTTCAAATGAGTCTCTTTAGGTGCATATTGAAATCTTCCTATTAGTCCTACAACTTGTATGATATCATTTCTTGTTATTGTTGCATATAATAGGCTACCAACCATTGGTATGTACATGTTTTGGTCTACCTTTGGTGAATCATCATCTAAGCGTAGTTTGCATCCTCTAACCATGGGCGTGATCATAGGTTTGCAATCTTTCATTTGAAATTTATTTGTCATTTCTTTGATATATTTGGTTTATGATATGAATATCCCTTTTCTTGTCTGAGTAACTTGTAAACCCAATAAGAATGTTAGTTCATCGAGCATAGACATCTCAAATTATTTCTGCATTTCTGTAGAAAACTGTTTGCTCAATATAGTGAAATTAATTCCAAAAATGATATCATCCACATACACCACAACAACAATCATATTTTGTTCTTCAATTTTAATATATAGGTTGATGTCAGTAGTCCCTCTCTTGTATCCTTGTTTTTTTATATAGTTACAAAGCCTTGAGAACCATGCTCTGGGAGCTTGTTTAAGACCATACACAACCTTTTTTAGTTTACATACATAATATTGATTTTCTGTCAACTTAAATCCTCCAGGTTGTTCTAAATAGAATTCTTCCTGAAAGGTTCCATTTAGAAATGTTGACTTGACATCCATCTGATAGATTTTAAATTTTTTGAAGCATGCAAACTCCAAAAACATTATGATAGATTCTAATATTTCCACTAGGGAAAATGTCTCCTCGAAGTCAATTCCTTCAACTTGGGCATATCCCTTGCATACTAATTTGTCTTTATTATTTATAATCTATCCATATTCATTAAGTTTATTATTGAAAATCCATTTGGCCCCTACCACATTTTTGTCTTCTGGTCTTGGGACTAGATCTCAGGTCTGATTTTTCTCTATTTGGTCATGTTCTTCATTCATTGCTTTTATCCAATATTCATTCTTGTTGGCTTCTAAAAATGATTTAGGTTATACCAGATAAAGAAATGCCTATTCTGATTCAAATGTAAGTTTTCTTCTAGTTTCTACTCTTGCACTTTTATCCCCTATGATTTGGATTTCAGGGTGATTCTTTTGAACTCTTTTTGATGGAGCTTTTCAAAAGGGTGTTTCTTCCTCATCCTTTTCTTCGTCAGTTTTTGTTTCATTCTCTTGTAGTTATTCAACATATTATTCATTTTGTAATTCATCATCTTCTTCATCATGTGATTCACCATCTTCTTCATCATCACTAGTTCTTCTCCATTTATGAATTTTATTTATTTATCTTGAGAATTGATTTTTCTCAATTTTAGATCATCTACTTTTACATTTGCACTTTCCACTATTTTGTAAAATCTTAGATTATAGCATCTGCAATCCTTTTTGTTTGGCGAGTAACCAATACATATCCCCTCATCTGATATGGAATCAAATTTTCCTAGGTTATCATTATCCCTCTTATTATAACATTTTCTCCCAAAGACTCTAAAGTGTTTGAATAATGTAGGTCTTGCAAACCATAACTCATAAGTTGTCTTGTCATGTTTAACTCTAAGTTGTGCTAGATTGAGTATGTGAACTGTTGTATATAATGCATCTCTCCAAAACTTATTTGAAAGTTTGGCTTCATTCAACATTGTTCTTGCAACCTCTTGAACAACTATGTTTTTCCTTTCAAGATCTCCATTCCGTTGAGGAGTTCTTGGAGCTGAAAATTGTCTCTTGATTCCATGATATTCACAAAACTTATTGAATTCATTAGAGATAAATTACCCTCCATTTTATGAACTCATACATTTTATCTTGAGATCTGTCTCATTCTCCACATAAGCTTTGATTTCCTTAAACTTTTCAAATTCCTATAATTTTTCTCTAAGGAAGTATACCTAGGTCATCCTTGTATAGTCATCAATAATCAACATGAAGTAATGTTCTCCTTGTATTCTTCTAGTCCTATTAGGTCCACAGAGTTTAGTGTGAACAAGCTCCAAGGGTCTTGATCTAGAGTATTATTTTGTCTGGAATTTGAATCTCATCTGATTCCCAAGTTGGAAATGCTTACAAATAGGGTCAGAAGGTTTTTTAATCTTTGGCATGTCCTTCACTGCTTCCTTTCTACTAGTTTTGATCAGATTGTCAAAGCTCAAGTGTCCCATTCTTTTGTGCCACAACCAACTTTCATCTACTTGACTCATGTAGCATTCTTCTTCTTCTTTAATATCTAAAACATATACATTACTTGAGGCTCTTGGTGCAATAGCTACTAATTTTCCTGATCCTTCCTTCTCGATTTCACATTTCTGGGAGTAAAAAATGAGTATATGTCCTTGATCACAAGTTTGACTTACAATTAGAATATTAGGATTCATATTTTGAACTAGTAGCACATTTCTTCTTTATGTTTCTTGTTTCCCAAAGTGAATGTGCCTTTTCCGAGTATTCTGGCAGATACATTATCTCCAAATGTGTCACTTCCTTTTTGCTTCTTTTTCATATTGATAAATTTGCTTTTTTCTCTTATCATATGCTTAGAGCATCCACTGTCAATATACCATTGACACTTTTTGTTCTTGGCATACAAAGCTACTTTACATTCTGTTAGCTTTTCTTCCACATGTTTTTATTTCCATATATTTTTATCTTTATTTTTTGGAATGCTTGTATTCAAGGATTACATTGAAAATATACATTCATTGGCTTTATGACCATAATTGGTTCACTTGTGACATTTAACATTGTAATCTTGTAAAGGAGAGAATGAATGATAGTTTCTTCTCTATGCATTATTCTTGGTTTTCTTATATCTTTAGACATTTTTAGGATTGTACTTTTTATAGGCTTTACAATGTACTGTTTTATGTCCAAAATTATTGCAAGAGTAGCAATATCCAAGGAATATACGTTCATATCTATTAGGGGGAGTCCTTCTGGTCACTGTGTTATTTTTGTCTTCTTTTTATTTTGTAGGGGGTGCTGATTTTTGTTTATTAGGAACACTCTTTAATGATACCATATTACCCTTGTTACCTTCCATTTTTAAGGGGCTTCTAAGAGAATCTACATAATTGATTGGTTGTTTGTTAGTCTTTTGTTTTGTAGAGGTTGAATCTTGATCATATCCGAGTCATGTCTTATTGTTTCGTAATATTTGACTATTAAGAATGTCATTCAATATTTTTGAACTATTCTCAAATATTGATTGGTTGTTTCCTTTCTCATGTTCCCTCTTTAGCTGAACAATTTCAGTCTCTAGCTTCTTACAATCTTGTTGTTTTTCATTGAGTTGTTTAATCAAGACTTACTCATTTCTATTGTCTTCTTGAAGTTGAATCTCTAGGTCAATGATGATTTGCTCTGATTCTTTGATGGTTTTTTAAGATTCCTTTTCTCTTAATTGTTGTGATTCATCAAATTCTAGTAGCTTCCCCCTTAGTAACTTGTTATTCTTTTTATTCTTTCTAAGTTCATCCATAGAACTCATTAATTCTACTTCTAGGTATATTTATCCTTCATCCTTGGAGTTTTCTTCAATCTCAAAATTATTTTTAGAAAGATTTTCTTTGGTTTCTATACCCATAAATAGATGTTCTGACTCTTCATCTTTACTTTTTTCAGATGAACTGTTGTCCTCTTTGGTGTAAAAATTCTTCTTCTCTTTGTTTTTTGTTTTTCCATTTTTATGGTCTTTCTGATTGTAAGCTTGTTCATCATCATTATCTTCTTGTTTGAGATAGGGACATTTGTTAGCAAAGTGTCTAATTTTTCCACAGTTGAAGCATTTGAAAGGTGACTTCCTTTTGTATTTTCCAAACCATTTCTTGAGTTTTCTTATAGAGTTGGCCTCTTCTTCATTTAATATATCTGAGTAATTTTCATTTGGCACATGCTTATGGTTCCTTGTTTCTTTTGATGCTTTGAAGGTTGTTTCCCATTTTGATGACTTTTCTTACCATGTTCTCATTTCATATGCTATAAGAATTCCATGACGATCATCCATTGTAAGGATGTCAAGGTCTTGTTGATCTTCCAAGGTAAATACATTGGAATCATATCTCATTGGTAATGATCTCAACACCTTTTGGACAATAATCTTATCTTTGATCTCTTCTCCCAATGCTCTGATTGAATTGACTATTTCATCCACTCTTTGAAAATATTCTACAATGTTTTCTTCTTCTTTCATCTTCAGACTCTCAAAATTCCCTCTGTGTGTTCAAAGTTTATCTTCCTTGACCTTTCCATCTCCTTCATAGATGGTCTTCATTTTATCCCAAATTTCCTTTGTTGATTTACAATGCATCACTTTTACAAATACATGATTTGATAATCCTCCAAGAATAACATTAACAACTCTTGAATTGTCATTGTAGAGTTTCTTTGCAACAATATTAGTAGGTGGAGTAGATGAAGCAATGTAACCATTTTCAACAGATTTCCAGATATCACAACCAAAGGGCATCGAATATATTTTCATTCTTATCCTCTAGAAAGCATAATCATTTCCTTTAAAGAGTGGTGCTCTATTGGAGGACATTCCTTCTTGTTGATCCATTTGATCTCTTCAGAATCTACCTTCCAGTGGTTAAATTGTGGTGAAGGAACTCACTCTAATACCAATTGTTGAAATATTGGCCAATACTGAGAGGAGGGGGGGGGGGAATCAATATTGCTTCTTCTTTTAAAATTTTAACTATTATTAATTTACAAATTAATTAATCATGACAATTGATCAACACGAATGTACTGAATATAAGAATATAAATATAACAATAATAAGTACAAGTTATAAGTGCGTGAGAGGCACCGATATCTCTTCTTCTGAGCACCAACTCAAGGAGACACCAATCCCCTGGTTTTAGAGCACCAACTCTAGAAAGAACCAATTCCCTTGTTTTAGAGCACCAACTCTAGGAAGTACCAAATCCCTTGTGAAACATGATTTAGCCTATAGATGAGTGCAATATTCTCGAGCACCTCCCTACAACCCTCACTGCATAAAGTGTTTATAATTTCTTTCTTTGACTCTACTCCTTCTTTTGATATTTTGATGTAGACTACAAAGCCACTTTCCTTCTTACCATTTTTCTTTGTTTATATAGTCTCTCAAGAGGTATATGATATTGAAACAATGTGTCTTTTTGTAAAATATAAAATAAACCAATGTGTCTTTTTAATAATAAAACATTTCACATCTTCATTTAATTAACACAAATGATGACTTTTCTATTTATTAATTGATTTTAATTTAAAAATACATCCAAATCAGACAATGATTTTTCGTAAGAATATTATGGAGCAATAGAAACAAATATTAAAATTATACAACATGGGTTTTGTGCAGAACATGCCCAATTATTTAACATGCAAGCAATTTCCCTAGAAAATGTGTGAGGTGGACGGTACATGAGATTCTTTGAAGGAAACTTGCTGAGATTTTTATACCAAATCCTTGACACCTATTGTATTCTATTGAAGCACCAAATTTGACCCTTTATTCTTATATTTAGAGAACAATAACTTTTTTTCTAGGTTCCATTGTAAAGGTCTTTCAATGATATACTCATGGAGTGAATAAGCCCTTCACTTCTGTTCAATTACTTCTTTTGTGAATTGATGCCAGTAACATAATTCAATATAAACGTTTTCTAGGATATGAATATGAATATGAATACATAAACATTAATAAAGTTCTCGGTGACCATATTTATCCTCTTTTCATCAATGCCAATAGCATACACTATGTCCAATATTGACCATATTGGTCTCCTTTGACATCAATGCCGACACCATGTCCAACAAGATCATGCTCATGTGGAGGAAACAGATTGGTTACCATATAAACACTAATGAAATTTTCATTATTTGACCATTTATAAAGCCATTTGTAAAGGAATTATACTTTGAACACATGGCTTGAAGATATTG
>JASDQU010108333.1:100756-113974 GCA_032191745.1 Picea mariana
AAACAAAAGGGACCCTAATCTCACATTTGAAACCATTGAGTTGTTGAGGCTCAACATGTTCATAATCTCACATTTGAAACCATTGACAACCAATAAAATATATAATTTTAATGTTTGTTTTGTGGGTTCATAATACACCCTAATAAAATCAATATTATTTTTCATCCATTGAGCATATTAAATAAGGATTCTTTGGTATATATGAATATCTTATCATCTTTGTAACCTTGGATATTAATTTAAAGTCATTCCTCATTTCTAGTAGTTGGAAGGTCAAATTGGTCAAAATTTCCTTGGGACTTAGGAAAACTAAGGTTCCAATGGGTCAATAGTGTTCACATTTTACAAAATTTTAGTAAATAGAGTCTTTTTTATTCAAATCCTTTGGCTATGCATTTCTACAAAGTGCTTCTAATACATATTAAAAATAAATAGTTGAGACTTATCTATTTCATTTCTCTTTTGTAAGACACCCAACCCCCTAAAAATCTTTTTAAGGGATGTGTTGTTACATTTTTTCTTTTCCTCAGTCATCTCAAAGCATCATATCGATGTTACCATTGTATTCTTCTCATCAATAGATTTCCAACGACTATAACTGTGTTCAGAACTGAGCTCTGGATCAGAAGTTACAGTCTCTCCAAATTTTCTGAACTTTCATTCATTGGGTTCATATTTAGTACCACGTGGAAACCACATGGTTCCCCATCACTCATGCCCTTAGACATAGCACTGACGTGGCATCTATCACCTAGCCCATATGACTCCCTTGTCCATTGGTCCAGAGATCTGTTTCTTCATCGGAGTCCTCCCATCAGGGTTATCAGATTTCCTGCACCTTTCCCACTATGACAGACTCTCTTCGACTACACACACTCTGAAGGATCTAACCTACATATCCAACAACCCTCAGGGTTGGGAAATCAACGAATCCTATTACTTAAGAGTCACCAATTAGTACGAAGTTTAATGACCCTTCTCATGCTTGAACTACACTTAGCTTATGTGGGACCCTTGGATATTTACAATTGAGATTGAATCTCACCTTCCACCTTGGTCATTTCTACCACCATGCACATATCTCCCGATGTGACATGTGGCTCAATATCCACTTGACACATTAAACCATCACTATGCACCATGTCACCATAGGGTACATAGGCTCACTTGAGCATAGGTTGATACTTGTCCATTTCCTATAAACTAATTAATTTACTTAATCAATATTTTCTTAAAATTCCACTCCTCGGTATTAGATTATTTAATCCTCAATAAGGATAATTAGTCTTCACTAAATAATTACTCCCCCTGTAAATACATTTTTACTTAGCCTAATATATTGGCCCGATAATTAATGAGTATTTACGTTCTCTCTCTTTCTCTTGGGAATTCCGCATCCCGAAAATGGTTTTTGGTATTAATTTAAATACCACTCTTATAATGATTATCTTATAATTTAATTAATTATATTATAATATAATATAATTATATTATATTATAATTAATTAAACTATAATACACATAGGTTTATAATCCTCATTTAACATATAAACCATAGGACCTAGTTTACAATTTCACACCGAAATATCCACGTAATTATATATATTAGAAAAGAAAGGGAAATAGAATGTGTGTATTATTATATAATATCTCATGTATTTCATCCTCCCTTCACATGCAATATTATATATTTTATAACCTTATAATATTCAAGCTATCATACTCTAAAATCATCAGAGTTTAATCATGTGTGCTCCTCTCGTTCGTCTGACAACCAATTATGAAAGAGCATAATTTAATATTATAAAATATGTGTGGTACCTTTTAACACTCACCATCACTCTGAGAGCTTTTCTATTCATTCAAACACCTCCTTCCCTTTACTCCGATGGCTAGACTCCGATAGGATTATATTTAACATTTAATTATTATAATATTCCACAATATAACCTTAAGTCATCGCCTCAAGAATTTTACACATCATTCAAGCACTCCATTTCCTATACTTCAAAAGGGTTGAATTCAATGTCAAATTTCATAATCCTTTAAACACTTGAGCCATCACTCCAAAAGCTTCGAACTTTATTTTTGTGCTCCCGTCTCCAACCTCCAATGGTCAACTACAAAAGAGAAAAGGATTTCTTATAATAATATTTATAAATATTTTTACATTGAGGAGGATATATATATATATATATATATATATATATATATATATATATATATATCCAAGCATTAAATTATTGATAATTTAAAATACCTTAATATCAACTCCTTCAGGGGCACCGATTGACCTATGCAGAGTGTGAATTCCAAAACTAGGAATATATTAACACTGTTTAAACTTTTGCACATAAGGGGAAGACTTCAAGTTTCCCATTATTCACACACTAGGAAGAAATTTCTAGTTTGTAATGTATTAGTTTCCAACCTTATTATTCAAATATTAGAACATTTAAATGGTAAATTTGAGAATTTATCAGGAGTTACTAGACTTTTCCCTTCATTCAAATTTGTCCAAAAACATAGAATTACACATTTACATATATAAATTTATTCAAATTATTTGTTTAAATTCACATTTCTTGGAAATAAAATCCTCCATGGTAAAACTACGTTTTTACCTAAAATTGTTAATATCTTATTTACATGCATCTCTTTGCTATTTTCACGGAGTAATTACTATTTCCAAGCCTTTCCCCTTTGGACATCAAATTTATTGTGTAATTCCTGGTAAAATTTCATCTCTTACCAAATTCTAATGAAGCTTAATTAATTCAAAATGCTTCAATTTCTAAATTTCATTTTTGTTTTCAATTATAAACTTAAATTTGCATTTCTTAATCTTTTCTTATTATTTATTTTAAAATATACTTTGCCTCTCTATAACATTTGGCTTATTCTCCATGTCAAATAGGGGTCTGAACTTCCTTGAAGTTCTGAGTCTAGTAGATTTATCCAGATCAATAGAGTGGCCAAAGTCAGTGTCCCGTCCTTCAATTTTCTAACAAAAATTTCATTTTCTTAATTACCAAGTTTCTCTATGAGGACTTTAGTGGCTTGACCTTACTAGTACTTGGGGATATGTTCATATAGATTACTACAAGTGAGCAACCAACCCTCTGTTCATAATTTGAGTGATAACCCATTACTAACAACTTCCCTTTCAAACAAAGATAGGTAGAAAACCAACAACACAATATGTTTTCCCATATCTTATTTCAAATTTCACAGGAAGCCAAACAATTAGAGTAACAATTTTCCACCATTTGTATAAAATAACAAATTTTGAAAATAACTAGCACATGAAATCCATAGTATTAAATAAACTTTTCATGGAAAATAAAGACACAAAAAACACTTATCTGAAATTTAGAAACTGTTGTCAATTGTTGAAGGCTGTACCATTTTCCACCCAACCATAGGGACAACTGCACTGGACAACTTGATTGGTAATTAAAATTTTCTGGGGCAGATAACAATTTTGGGTTTTGAACATTTTTAATTCAACAGAGTACTACCTAGAAGGGTCATCTCAACCCATCATGGTTCCCCTCACCATTCCCTCTCATGGAATCATAATCTCTATAGGAAACACCTTCAACAATTATTCAACATTTTTCCTTTTATATTAATAACAAAAATATTTACATCACTTTCTTTAGCAAAGGTTCAACATTTCCCAAAATCCACACATAACAGATTCATCCATAGTATTCCAGTGGTTATATTTATAGGCTAGGGGAAACATGGGTATTACATCTTTCACACACACACATCTGAAATAAATTGTCAACTATCCACTATTCAAATATTATAGTCCTCTATAATTAAAAAAAATTGTAGCTATAATAGGTTCATTTTTGTGAGGTAGGGTTTCAACTATCCAAAATTTCAAGGTGAATCACCCTACCATGTGGATAAGGTATTCATGTACCACCTATACTTTTTGGAAGATAATAGAACAAATTGATGAACAACAAGAGGATGTAGGAAACATATTTGAAAAATGCCTAAAAGAAATAAAGTTATCCTATGAAATCGACAATGATATGAACTAATCATTTTAAAATGAAATGTTGCTATACCTTTAGCTCCACTAAATAATGTGAGCACATGCTCTTGTCCAATTCATAATTCAACAATTCAATCCATCTTCCTTTGGTCAGATGCCATTATATTTTAGAAAACATCATAACAACAAGGAAACACATGTAGTGAGTACTTCCCACTTAACTTAGACAACGTTGAATCAAAATTTCAATAGGCATCAAATGAAAATGTATGTCATGGAGTTTGTAAGCATATGGTTTTGATTCATTTGTCACTCCTAAGTCCTACCATACTGATCCAAAAATCCTTAGATACCAATCTTAATATTTAAAAACCCATTTTAGCATCTAACTTGATTCAGAATAATTCTTGATCGCATTGAGATGATTTGTAGAAAAAAATGATGATGTGCTTATTATCCAAAATCTCATAAAATGATGATTAATATGATTAATTATGAGATAAATCAATAGTAAATAAAAGAACTCAAGTTATACAATATTGATGACATAGTTTACTTCATCTTCATAGTTCCATTCAAACCAATGATACTACTTCTCATAATTTCAAAACGTCAAATTACAATACAAAATGGACTTACAGAGCCGATTTTGAAGTCACTCTCCAATTTCTCTGCTCAAACTAAAAAATAGAGTACACCATTGAATTCCTTGCGAAAATATAATAAAAATGAGTTTAAAGTCGACCATGTTCTCAACTGGCACAATTTTACCCTCTTTACACACCAAACGATGCACTATGGCACTCATTAATGGAAATATGGACTAAGACTTATAAAGACAACATCTTAGCACAAAAATAACATCACCATGGTGCTCCTCTCAAGAAAACAAGAAAAATGAGTATAAACACGCCTATGTTTGGACAACGTACCTCATGGCACACAAATTGAGACACACCATAACTTAGGTCTTCTCTTGGCATTTAAAACTATGGACTTGTACTGTACCCTCTCTTAGGATCTGTGCACTCCTCCTCGAGATATGTGTCAACATAGGAATGTGTTCCATCTCGACCGACGCGCCCATAAATAGGCCGCGATCCCAACCTCCTACTCACACCTTACGCGACCCTTTAATTGTTGTTGGTTGCGTTGTTTGTAACAACACAACCAAATAACTCAATGGTCAAAGCTCTATATGCAAATTTGTTGGTTATGGTGGGAGGTCCAGGGTTCAAGCCCCGCAGACTCCGTGTATTTCGACATATTACATTCATATCATAATAAATATATTATTAACCGATGGTATATTCGATGGGACATTTGGCCATGGTGGTTAGAATATGTTGTCAATTCATTTGGCCCAGTGCTTGGAGGTCAGAGGTTTGAATCCGTCGAGCACCAAAATTTTTTATACCCAACCCAACTTGGGATTTTGGAAGGTTCTATGTGGCACCATTTGATAGGCCCACATAGCAACCTATCATTGGCTCATATGCCACCAACTGTACCTGCCACCTGTGCATATGGTTTGCCACCTGTCAAATGTTGATTTTTCCACTTGTCTGCTTGCCATGTCATCGTATGAATGCCATGTCATCCGTATGAATGACATGTGTCAAAATTTTATTGGTCCAAATGGACCCTTGAAAAGTCCATTTTCGAGTGACATGTGGCATCATGTCGAGATACCATGTCACCCTGATGATTTCTGCATGATGTCATCTGATGCAATACGAACATTAAATGTGTCACCATTCCAGTGGTGGCATGTGTCACCTTTGACTTTGACTTTTAACATGTTTGACTTGAACTTTGACTAGCCATAACGTTTGCATACGAACTCCATTTGAAGTGATTTTTTGTGCCATTGAAAGATATCGCCAAGCTCTATGCAATGGTGCTCATTTAAARAGCATTCAAGATAGTGAAATATTGAGATTTTATAGATCTGCCTGGACCTCTGTGAGTGTTCTAGATCCTCTTGGACCTCTGTGAACATTCCTCAATATTGTTGGATCACATACTTAACTACAAACTTCATTAATCAAATAAAATTGTCTTCTGAAATTACAACATGAGMTTTGAAATCATAATTCAACAAAATCACCTACTAGTCTTCCATCGAAGATGACTTCCTTTTATAATCTCCTATCTAATTATCTATAGAAAATATTGACTTTGAACATGATCAATAATCACTTTATACAATAATAGATAATTGATAAAAGCAAATAATCAAAGTCTTGGAGATAAATCATAACCCTTAGATTCTATTATGATTTAATGCATATGGACTTATGCAAATCTCATAAATCACGGCCCATAATCTTTCTTTTCCTTTTATCCATGGCTGTAGTGACCCACAACACTCCTATATCAATCCCGTAGCACTCCTGTAGCATAATTTCAAAATACTTGTAGTGTCTACAATGAACCCGTAGCATTCTATTTTTCTGCATAATCTAAAGTTCCATCTCATAAGTAAATCAAATAATACAATTCACCGATGTATTATATGGTAAAAGGAAAAAGTATTGAGACACATGAGTGATGATATACTTGATAATGATACCATGATATTTCATCAAAAAAGATGATTATGGGAAAAAAAGGGTATCAAAAAGGAGGTAGCAAGTATCAAAAGATAAACAAAAACATGTCCTTTTTGGAACCCAACATCTCCCCCAACCTGGTCTCATTGCATGTCCCATATGCAACGAGTCAATGATGTGAATCAAAAGGATTTGGAGGGAATGAGTCAAAATGAATTTGAAACCAATTGAAAGCTTCATGACCTGATTCTTCCTCTTTATAACAACCAAATGTACCTCCCAGATCATCCCAAAACTAACCCACTTCTACAAATTCCTTTTGATGCCACAAAATAGGGTATTCGAATTTTAGGCCAATCTAATGAACTTTATGAATTTTCAGAAAACCATATATCTTGGAAATATTTTTAAAGAAACTCCAAACCGCTCATAAGTCATAGGATCATGTTTCTTTTTCACATCATATATAACACTAGCACAATGTCTAAATGCTAATATTGTATTCAGTTTATTTAACCCAATCCAATTTTCACAACAAGTAATGGTCGAGGCTTGGTTTTCCTAGAATGAGGACACAAAATTTCTATTTTAACCATTTCAATTCTTCTAGGAAGAAATCCACTAGGATTTGGATTGGCTATGATCCAAAGGTTTTCACTCCATTCTTGGAATTCACTAGTAGTTGTTGCTTCTGACCACTTGGTTTTATTTTTCATAAAATATACAAAGGCCCTTAGTTGTATTTCTCCAACAAAGGGATTGGGATCCCAATTACAAAAAGTTGGCATAACAATATTGTGTAAGTAAAATTCACACAATATTTTTTTATCATCCTCGAAAAGAGTGGGGAAAATTCAAACAAATTGATCAATGTCTAAAATACAATAAGAGTCCCCTAAGCTAAGGATCCCGATTTGAAAAGAAATATATTTTTCTCTTAGATACAAAGAATATAATGGGTATGGGTTTTAGCAAATGGCCATTTGGTGGGCCAAGTGACCCAAGAATTCCTTTTCTTCTGTCAACTATCTCACTTTCATTCTCATATCATGGGAAATCCAAAATGCTTCTTTACATTATGCTCTGTCCTTCTCATGAAATTTATTTAAAACATAAATTTTATCCTCCATACATTTTTTCTTCTTTGTCCAATCATCATAAGAATTCTCAGAATTCTTTGTGATAGGGGTAAATTCTAGATTTTCTTCAAGTGAGACTTGTTCTTCTCCTAACCCAAGTTTTTTTAACTTATCATCAACATCCATTTAATTGATATTGTGTTCATCACTAGGATAATGCGGTGATGACCACTATTCTTGGTGATCTACTACATCCAGAATAAAATCTAAGGTGGATTTATTCTCAAAATACTGAAGTTTTTATTGAGAAATTTTTATTTTTTGGTTCAACCCACAACTTTTCTTCCCTAACCTCTCACAAAATGTTAGTAATTTTTTTTGTGTTGCATTGAAATTAGCAATAGAATGAAAGTTTCCCATGAAGTGTCAGGATTTATTTTTTCTATTCTTTGCTTGGACTCTGCCATCTACAACCATTTTTTCTTCATCCTGTTTTTCTTCTGCACCATATATCTCTATTTCCCTCGTTTCTATCTTGACCCCCTTTGGCTCAATTTCAAACTCTTGAGGCTCTATTTCATGGTTTTCATCACTCATTTCCTGCTCAGATTCCCTCATTTCTATCTTGACCCCTTATGGATCAATTTAATATGCTAGAGGCTCAGTTTCATGGTTTTAATCAATAATCTCATGCTCAAACTCTACTAGGTGTTCTTCTCATGCTTCATATTCATCGGTCTATGACTTAGATGATTCAACATCCACAATGTTCTCCTCTACTAGCTGGTGCAGATGCCCCTTCTCTCCTCGGTGATGTGCGACCTCCCAGTCAAGGAGTTTTAACTACCTGAGCTGGATTATCTCCTTGATACCTTGTTGGCCTCACCCTGAATAAAACAAAGACCCTTCTGTCACCTTAGGTGTAGGTTGTATGGCACTGGTGGGGCCCTTCCTAAGTTCTTTTATAATTTTCAATTTTCGGGTGCTAGCTCTTCTTCACTAGCCATTCTCCACATATGACCTCGGATTATGACTCGGGGTTAAACCCTGAAAGGTGCATCGAACTTCGGTCTCAAGTTGTTTTGGTAACATTTGCAACACTCTTCCTTCTAACCTCAAACCGCCAACTCACCTGGGAAGATCAAAGGTTCTCGTCTCTCCCACAACCAACGACTGTGATCTGTTCAGATTTTGACCTTCGAGAGTTCAGAACGTCTCAACTCCTTTCCCCCCTGAAATAAATTTTCCATGAAGCTGTGGGTCAAGCACCACGTGTCCTTCTCCAATGGACGGTTCCACTGGGGTTCAACGCTTCAACCTTTGGGACTTCTCGTGCCTTCACCTCTCATTTCCCCCAAAGTTCCTTTCTAACAGAACACACAGATCTTTTCCACATGTCCTCCTGGATCCAACGGTCCATATCTACTCCAGTCTTCGTGATTTTGTGAAGATTGCACCTCACTCCACATAAATTCCTCTGAAGCTCTATCTCCTAGAACTTCCAGATTTCTGCCACATGTTCTCGTGGCAACCAACAACTAGGATTCACTTCGCTCTTCGCGACTTTGGGGATATCCTATCTTTAAACAATTGGAAACCTATGAACCATGAAATGTCGAAGGACTCCACATCTAACCACCATGAAACTATCTCATATCTAATGATCATAACTGATTCGGCTCCCTCTTGGATGGATCTCGCTCGTTGATTCACGAAAATTCAAAGGGGATCCTCCCTATTAAATAATTTTCCCTCTATCTCTTATGATCTTGTTTCTCCTTCGAACCTTTTACTCCTTAGAGTGTTTCTTCGACACTTAGTCGAATTTTGACTATGTACATGCCTTGCAACAGGTCTTCCTCCGCGACTTGGTTTTCCTTTTGAACAACTGTGCACACCTTACACCCATTCTTACCCTCTTCTGGAAGTGAACTTAAATTACTCCTCCTGAGCTTTTGAGTCAAAAGACTCTGTCAACGCACTCCTTGAGGACAATGGTTCAACATTATCTCTTCTAATATTTCGAGTTGAAATAGACTTTGTCAACACACACCTTGCAGGCACCATGCACTCCTTGCACAGGCTCGTAGGAGAGAAACAATTAAAACTTATCTAAGTCTCATAGATTCATACATTCAACACTGAAATCCATGCATTCATGAAAACAAAAAATAACAGAGAACAAAATGTAAACAAAAATCCTACCATTCACTTAGATAGACAAGCAATAGCGACACATGCATTTGGGTCAATATTTCTCTGTTATATTCATCTAAATCTACATGAGATATAACAACATTCARCAACTTCTAATTAAATTTCAACAACAACAATAATAAACTAATTTGTAGCWACCATCATGTCAGCAGGCTCATTTGGGCATACAACACCTCTACTTATACCAAAGGGCTCCTAGGGTTCCGTCTGACTACCTCTCTTCTCTAAGAAAAAACTAAGTCCCACTTAAGCACCRTTACATTAAAGTGTAAGAGTGAAACTYCCAGATCTCATGTGATTGTTTCAGCTTCTAAGCGTTTTGATGTTATTTAATCATCCGTTCAAAAAGATTTACAAGAAGCGCCAGTTTTTAGAATCTCAACAATAATTCAAAAGGTGTGCCAGGGCACTAAGTTGTCTCTCCACRTGTGTTTTTCTGAAGATGCTTCTGCAGCATTCTCCTTTGGGAAAAAATGTTGGAAGATTGGTTGTTGTCATTGATGTCAACCCTAGTCATTGGTTTTGGACCGCAAGATTGATGAATGTATTTGGACATGAAAGATAATGCACATGTAGATAAAACACCCATGGATGGATAATATACATCATGTTGTTTTCAGTGGTATGTGGCATGCCACTTGGTTCCTCATGGTTGAGGAGAAATGAATTTTTGAAGATGACAAAGTGAATTGATGAAGGAAGTACATGTAGGCCCTGAAGATAATTAAAGAAAAGAATTACAAAATAAGAAAGTGTCAGGTCGTCCCTAATGTTAAAAGGAAGTGACATAAATGGTATAAATACATATCATTATACATTCATTCGAAATACAATTCGAATTTTAGAGGAAATCAGAAGTAAAGAAGGACGAATTTCAAGGGAGGATGAAGTCTTTTGGTGATGTGTTGTAAGGTATGTTATTTTCAGGTCATCTTACCATTTCCACTATAACGTTTTTTCTAGAATGATTCATATGGTGAAATTTCTATGGTATTGAGAAGACATATCAAGGTACCTTTGGTAAAATTTTCATATCTTTATTCGCTATAATTATGGAGATAAACTCTGTGGAAGATAGGGTTTTTGACCAGTCCTGAAGCTAGTCAATAAACAGGTGTTCCGGGTAAAACTATCATAACATCTTCATAGAGAATCCAAATGTAGTGGGACCAATTTCATTGGAAATAGTATAGAATGTAGTTTATTTTGTGTGAGTTTCAGAATCTGATGTTAAATATTGAGCGCGGGGCATTTTGTACAAGTTCGCTCTCTTGAATTAACCAAAATTAAATAAAGTCTACCATTCTTTCTATAACTTATTTTTGGGGAGGATTCAAGAGTGAAACTTGGAGAAGTTTTAGAGAATACAATGAGAAATATTATCTACATGATCAGAGTATTCCAAGAATTGAAGAATTGCAAAAATTGAAGAAGTCTCAGGAACCATTATCAGGTTCTATGTGATGGTTGGTTGATGGTGATGATTTAATGCAAAGTTTTATTATTTCTCATATATTCTTGGGTTGAAGGAAGGGGAAAGGATGGAGAGTTCAAATCTCTCTTGATATTGGAGGATTGTATCTTCCTCTTGGAGGTTTATCCGTCCCTTTGCATTTCGAAGCTGTAACTACCTTTGGAAGTCATTACTTCCCTTGAACAAGAACTATTGATTATTTCTCATATATTGTGCATGGTGTATTGTGGTGTATTAGTGTAACTCTTATACTATTGTTCATTGCTCATTGGATATAATTGAATTGTTTAAGTTGAAGTTGAAAAGGTTTGTAAATTGTANTATTGTTCATTGCTCATTGGATATAATTGAATTGTTTAAGTTTAAGTTGAAAAGGTTTGTAAATTGTACTTGATACTAATTGACCCCCCTCTCAGTATCAACAATTGGTTTCAGAGCAGGTTGCCTTCAGAGTAGTTTAACCACTAGAAGGAAAATCCTTAGCAGAGATGGATGACCATGAGCACATTTCAAATGGGATTCAAAAATTTGATGGAAGAAATTATGCATACTGGAGTGATATAGTGAAAACTTACCTAACGGATTTGGGAGTAGACATTTGGTACTTAGTTGTAAATGACTATGTAATCCAAAATAATGCTCCAACCGATCCAAATGAGAAGAAGCTTGTGAGTTGTAATTCAAAATCCAGACATGTTATTCTAGCAACATTGGCACCAACCATTGCTAGCAAAATGATGGGCTGCAACACTGCTAAAGAGGTATGGGACAAACTCAAGAGTATCTACGAAGGTGATCCAAAAGTTAAGCAGGTCAAGCTTCAATGACATAGAGAAGAATTTGAAAATTTGAAGATGAATGAAAAGGAAGATATTGCAACCTATTTTCTTAGAGTTGATAAAGTTGTTAATGCTATCAGAGGATTAGGTGAAGATCTCAATGAATCCTTGGTTGTACAAAAAGTTTTGAGATCACTTCTCTTGAAGTATGATGCTAAGGTCTCCACCATTGAAGAAACTAGGGACTTGACCAAAATGACAATGGATGAATTACATGGGTCACTTATAGCATATGAAATGAGAACAGGTACAGAAAGTGACAAGCCAAACAATGAAGCAGCCTTTAAATCCATAAAGAAGACAAAAGACAAGGATAACGACCTTGATGAAGAAATAACAAACTTCGTAAGAAGGTTCCAGAAGGGAAGTGGAAGATACAAAGGTAAGTCTCCTCTCAAATTCTTTAACTATGGTAGAATAGGACATATTGTTGAAAACTGCTACTATAAAAAGAGAAGTGTCAACAATTAAAAGAGCTTCTACTCCAAGGATGATGACATCTCCTTAGATGAGAGTGATGAAGAAGATAATGATGGAGGATAATTCCTCTTCATAACCCAAGAAACCCAAGATGATAATCACAAGAATTCTAAAAAAGAATAAATCATTTGTGAAGAAGATTCATATGAAGAAACCAACCTTGATTCCTTTTGGGGATACAAAGACAATGCAGAGAGTGAACAAGAAGATGAGAATCTTGAAAAGTTGAAGCATGTTGAAACTAAAAATAGCAATCTTAGAAACACAAACATAATACTAAAAGGTGAATTGAGTAGTTGTGAAGAAGAGAATTACAAGCTTGAAAAGACCATTAATATCTTGAAGGAACAATTAGAAGATTATGACAAATTGAAAGAAGAGTTGGATCACACAAAAGGGGAGCTACTATTGACAAAAGAAAAGTTGAAGAAGTTCGAAAAACACATTGAAAAATTAGATGATATCCTTAGCAGCCAAAGATCTCCAAACGACAAGACATGACTAGGATACAATGACAGTTTGAAGACAACAAAACAAGAGAAGGAAGTTGAAAATGATG
>JASDQU010108334.1:15004-33322 GCA_032191745.1 Picea mariana
GCTCCCTTTCTCAAATTCCTTCTTCTGCATCTTCGTTCCCCCCCGGTCATATTCATCCTCCTGCACCATACTTTCTTCCTGCATTTATTCCCATCTTCGTTCCCGCATACCCTTCTCCTTTCGCTTCAATATTCCCTCCATATTTTGCATATACCCCTTCACATTACATTCCGTTCCCCAACTCTCTTCCTACTCCTTTACCCTCCCACTCAACACCTTCACGCGATGTTAAAAATCGTAATCAGCCAACTCCTTCTTCTGCATTCAATGAGACTTGTCTGGAGTTTGTGAAGCTCTGGAAGGAAATAGCATGCCAACTAAATGGTCACAAGAGTTCTGCTACTGCAACAAACTCCCAATATGCTCAGCCTCTGCCGTTTGATATGGAGGCCATGTTAAAACAGAACATCGAATTGCTACGCGTGATGAAAGAAACCCTTCGGAATTCTACAGGAACAGATGAACCTAACGAGCCGCGTATTCAGAAACCACGCTGTAAAACAAAAGGAAAAAAACAGCAGCGATAACATGATTCACGATTATTGATTGAGGATCGGTAGCAACAATATTACCACTCCTACCACTACGAATAGAAAGGACGGCCGAGCAGATAGATAGATCTGAATGTTGTTTGTTCAGAATATTTATAAAACATATAGAGCAATCCTTTTTGAAGGTTGCTTTTTTATATATACGGTACTTTGACTAAATGAGTCTGTAATTTCCTGTGGCAACATAATTGTAGTACAACACCAGTTTCATCGAGAAAAACAATTATTAAATAAACTAGCACAGCCACATAATTGTGGCTGATGGACGCAGAAAGGCATCTTTAATTTATTAAATTTAATTTTAATATAAATTCTAAATAGGGTTTGTAAATAAAATTTGCTATATCCATCTTTGCTATATAAAATTTATTAACCCTATCATCAGGCACAAAAACTATTTGGGTTAAGCTGCGTACCATGGCTGCGTTAAGCTCCTTACCATGGCATTGCATGGCTGCGTTAAGCTGCTTACCATGGCATTGCATTGTTCCGATTGCTTTAATATTTGAAAAGATTCACCTTTTTAAAAAAACATCTAGCCACTTGAATTTATACATTTAATATAAATTCATTTTTTTTAATTAAAAAACATTTTAATAAAAAATTCACCTTTACTTTAATTCTTCCTCCTTTTTAAATTGATTATAAGCATTCACCTCACGAATCCTTCAACCTTTAATAAAAAAAGTCAACCTTTCATATAACCATAACTTTTATTTATACCATGTAATTTTTTTCAAAAGAAAAAACACAGTGCAGATGTTTTTAGACCTCATGATACAGATGGACTGCGGCGATTTGGAGAGGGCCGCGGCTATTTGGAGAACGACGCATGCGATTACTACAGCATAAATTTGTTTAAATTCGACGCATGAGATTCCTACAGCAAGTAACACGACACAGTTTATAATCCACGCGGCCTTAAGCGGTCATACACATCCACCCATGAACAATAATTTTTGTTGTTATTTCTTAATCATTGAACGTGGCAATCTGGTAGTGATCAAGTAATTTTTTAATCTTAATTAGTAAATGTGAAAAAGTAATCACATAAACTTATGTCTTTATAATGAGTGGAAATTAATTTATCAAAATCTCATCCATTGATCACCAATTAACAATTAAAAGATGATTAATTGTGCCCATTGTCAATAGGTATACTCCTTTGGGCGTAAAAATAAGTAAAATATTAATTCAAATAAAATAATTTTTTATCTGAAAAAATTATTGATAAAATAAAATTGATAAATTTAATTTTTTATTTAAATTATTTTTTTAATTTTATTAAAAATTATAATTTAATTTAATTTAATGATAAATTTTAAATCAAATATATAATGATGATTAACATCCACAATATATAGAAAATTTGAGAAAAATATTTTCTGGATAAAAGTATCTTAATGAAAAAACTGAATTTATTTAGTTCATAACCATTTTAGTTTCCATATGCTTTGGAACATTTATTACAGTGAATTTAATAAACCTTTTATTTTAGCTCACAATCTCTACTAAATAAAAGTCATGGTAAGGAATGAGAAAATAATAAAATGCATATAAATCGAGTTTAAGTTATTTTTATATTTAAAATTTTTAAATTTTAAATTTAAGTGGAGTTTCTATGTATTTTTTTTAAATAAACAAATCAATGTTTCTTTAATAATTTGTACAAGATTATGATTAGTTTTTATCAATTTTAATTTTTAATTTATAAAATATTATATATTTTTTATTTCTTTTTAAATTTGAACTTATGATTTTTAAAAAAAAAATACATGTTTTTAACCATTAAATTCATTTAATATATAATATTATTATTATTATTATTCATAAAGACAAATCTAGAATAATCATTATTCATTCAAAATACAAAAAAAATTATTATTATATTATTTTTAATTATTTAATTATTATTAATTATATATTTATTAAAATTTTTTTTTGTTATTTTAATAAATTACTTAAAATATAAACATGTCTCATATTGACATGTGAAACTTATAAACACAATAATAGTTAAATGTTTTGCACCTTTCTTCCTTTTTCCAATGCAACATTCCTTCCTTGTATGCCATGTCGTTAACCCCTCACCCCTCTCCCATGTTATCGCTTGAAAAATATCCTTTAAAATTTTAGCACATGAATGTGTTAGGCTAAGACTAGGCATGTCTTTGATGCATGTGCTACTTTAACGCTCTAATCACTACTCTTTGTCTACCTTCTAGTGGGGTTATTTTAATGAAGGAAAAACTACTTTTTCAAAATGGGAAAGGGCATAGACATTTTGAATTTGAAGATTGCTATTGAAATCATTATCTATATATAAAAGAAATATGAACCATTTCATGGAGAAGAGAAACCATTATTCTATAGAGATAGAAGATAAGTTTAAATGGATGAATTCTAGTAAGAAGAAAAATGAATCATTTCATGGAGAACAGAAACCATTATTTTAGAGAGATAGAAGATAAGCTTAAATGGAGGAATTCAAGTAAGAAGAAAAAATGAGATGAACTAGAGGAGAATCAAAGAAGATGTCTTTGTTACTCAAAATTGTAGCCATGACTATAAATCATGAGTATAAATCTTAATATTGAGGGAGCGAGATTAGATGCAATTGATTGGAGAACCTAATGGATGATCATTGATAAATGGCGAAAGAAAAATCCAAGGGGAAATTAGAATGGATGAAGTCATTTATTTGCATAATGTTGTCCTACTTACAATTTTGTACATGCCCCGAGTATACAAGTTTGGAGTATTAAAAGAAGAAGATGTGGAATATCTAGGCAACATATATTGTAAAAGGATAATTTTGTTAGTCACTGATAGCATCATACTCTCACACCCTAGGTATATGGACAGTTTGGTATGTATGGAGTCCATCTCTAGTAAATAAGGAGGTAGATATAGCTTATAAAGAAGTAGAAACAATGTAATGAGATGTATTGTGAAGTATATTGTAAAGAGAGGTTTCTTCAATTGGAGATTGTCCTCTCGAAGAGTTAAGTGAACATTTCTCTCATCAATAAAGGTATTAGATTTTATGGTATTCTACTTTTTTGGCTAGTATGGTTGTAATCTTTCATTTTTCCAATAAATCTCTATAAAATTCATTATTTATTTATGTACCTAACAATTTAATAATAAAGAATACCATATATGGTATCATAGCACTTTCTTAGCCCATATTTTAGAGATTTTTTTTGTTTAAGGCTAGAGACATAGTAGAACATCTATAAATAACATAGTGGTTTATTGTTGAACAAAGAAATCTACATTAGGGTGTAAATACACATAGGAAATATAATAGGTTTCACCTAGTTGGACAACATTCTAACCATTGCTGGTACTCTTCCAAGTAGTATTGCATGAGACAACGCCTCTATGTGAAAGTTCACTTCCACATAACCTAGCATATATTGGAAATCCCTTAGGTTACCTAAAATCAAGTTTATGTAAACTGATTGATCGTCTTGTTGTTATAATGCATCTAGAATAACATTAAGGAAGATTTCTCTCTAGCACCTCAACTATCAAGTAGTATAGCTAAGGGTATGGTTGAGCCTCCTTAGTTAGTACCATAAAAAATTGGGCTAAGTACTACTATTGGACCTTGCACATGTATCGAAGAATTGACATTCCCTTTCCATTAGGACATATAACATCCTAGTTGTAATCCTTTGCTAACTATAATGTAATTGAGCATATGTGAAATAGGATGGTGAACCACTATGTCTTAGGCTAGAGAACATGTTATGATTTTAGTCTAGAGAGCATAGCATTGTAATATGTACATACGAATATTAATTATAAGAGATCGTTGGTTGTGATATGAGAGGGATGATAACATTGGGGGCTTTTGATTCCATAGGAGGGGGATAATTTTTTTTTTTTGAATGGAAATCCCATAATCCTAGATTCCCATGCCACCTTCATAAATCATTTTTATTATTTTCTAATTATCGTCCTTTGAATAATTAAAACCAATCATCGAGAGAATGTAATAGGTTGGTGCAAAATTCATCTCACATAGTTAAGAGAGCATGTATGAAGTACACTCATGATGGAAATTGTGTAAGATGTGGGTTAGAGGGTCATCTCACCTAATTATGACAACATGAGATGAGTGCAATATTTTTGGGGATTTGTGAGAGATCCAACCATGCATGGTTGAAAAGGAAGATGGAATTTAAGTTGAGAGAGAGATGAGTTTTCATAAATAGAGGAAGAGATTAAAAATCATTGTTTTAGTGCTGGTAACGAGGATCCAACCATACTATTTGGAAACAAAAACCATTAGAGGTTGGTGATAATCACACTAGGTGCAATTACAATAAGAATTTCTAGAGCCCCAAGATGAGAGATTCATGGATGGTTTGTACTAGATCCCTAGAGGGAATCAAGATTGTCTCAGGGACTATGCACTACTACATATGGGTGGATTATTCCATGAAATGTTTCCACATTTCCATTATTTTCATGTTTTTTTTAAATAGGGTGGGATTTTCATCGCTATTGCCAAGAAATTTCATCTCTATTGCCATGAAAGTTTGTCGTTATTGCCTCGTAAATTTTTCCTATCTCATTGGTTAGTGTTAATGGCTAGTTGACTACCTGATCTATATATACCTGACTTTAAGAGACTTTTTGATATAATTGCTATAGTTGCGACACTGTTCATGGATTTTGTTTGAGTTGTTTATTTTTTCCGTCACCCACTGGTTGAACAAATCCAATTCTCGATCTAGAGTGAAATCATGAAGATGGGTTATAGTTTTGCTTGTTTTATGAGGAAACAAATTGCATTTTCACAAGTTATTCAACTTACGACATACAAAAGTATTTTTTTTTATTTAGAATTTCACTTTACAGTAAAAACAAAACATGTGAAGAATTTTGTTAGCTTTCGAATGACTATTTTTCAAATTTTTTTTATCACGATTTGATATGTCAAATTGACAATTTTTTAACAGTATGTTCCTTAAACATGAAAGGAATGATAATGAGTTACTTTTTCCTACAACAATGTATCTATTATTAAACTTATGTTTTTAAGAAATTAAATATACTACAACAATCTATAGAGATTCTATTTTATTATGACTATAATTTTAAATCTAACGGAAGAATATTATAATTTCTAGAATTTTTTTAAGTTGACCAAGCTGAAAACGTTGCATATTTTAAACACCTTGTATCTTGATGCAGGAGCATCTCTCCATGTAGCCAGCCAACCAACCAGCCACGTCAGCGTGCACGCCTTCAAAGGCTAAAGAGAGGTGCAGCCTCATTTTGAATTTGAAATTCAATGTAAATTAATGACTTAGGCTGGTGAGCCAGGAGAGCCATGCCTTTGCGCGGGTTGTAGATAAGATAGGCATTTATTTTAGATCGGCTGAGATCTAGTTCTGGATAGAAGACTAGACAACCATTGATTGTAATTAATTAGAGTAGGTAAATCCTTTAGGGAAGCATCCGCCTCGTGTAAAAGAGATTTGATATCTCATTTTGGAGAGAGTTGAGCTCGTGAGGAGTATGCATGTAGAGCAGAAGAGAAGAGCCGAGAGAGAGCTCGAGGAACACCTTGTAAAATATACAGACATTTGCCATTATTAATACAGAGCAGTTTTTCCTGCATTTTCTGTCATTATATGCATGTCTGTGTGTGTGTTCATTATATGCTGCATTTGTGTATTGTGATTATGCCATTGCAGGGAGTGTGTTTGAGTTCAGGTTTAAGAGGTCTTTGAGGTTTCATGCCATAAGGGCGTGACAGAGTGTTGAGACTCTAAATACCGGTGCACAGAGGATGCACTTCTGAACTCTGAGGAGTCAGACAGAGACGTGCTGAGGCACAGGACTGAAGTCATCACCTTATATAGAAGGAAGAATTTTGGGGTTACTGAACACCTCAAGAGTCAAGGCAGTGTAGTTGAGACACTGTTGTGGACAGAACCTCTGAGGAGTTCTGTAGGAGCTCTACCAAGAGGGTGTGTGTAAGTGCAAGGAGAAAGCGTAACTATTGTGTGTTCGGTGGTAGAGATACTCTGCCAGGAAGGCGTTGAGGGAGTGTGCAGATAGCACAGGAGAAAGGAACTCATTGAGTTCTATCATTTGCGTGAAGGTCCACTGAGTGAACTTTTACTGGGTTACTGGATACCCAGAAGTACTCAGCAATAGGTTGCTTGAGTTGGAAGACTGCCAGGAGGCATTGTATTCTCCATCTGCGGGAGAAAGAGAAGAAGAACCGAGCTTCTGTAGAGGTCGAAGCTACAGGAGAATCTCAGGAGAGATAGCACTTTGCATGCAAGGACTTCACAAGGAGAGTGCAGAGGTCAAACGAATCCTTTAAGGATTCAAGAAGAAACCTTAGGAAGGAGAGTGCTTTTATGCATGAGGTCGTAACTGCAAGGAGGATGGAGACCAAAGACCTTCCTTTGAAGGAATCCAACTGAATAAGCTCAGGAGGGATAGTTCCGTCGTGGGATCGTGGAACAGACCCAGGAGAAAGTTTGAATAGAAAGGAGCTCTGTAGCAGAAGAAATCTTCAAGGGGGAGAATCAACGGTCAGGGTTCGCAGAGGAAATTAGACCTTAAGTGCAAGGGAGGACCAAAGCCCATCGGGATTCGGCATTCGGAGTTTGGGGAGGTGAGAGTTTCATACTCGCCGAAATCGTGAATCGCGATTTCCCGAAGTCGTTGGAGCCGTTGATCTCAACGTGGACACATGGCGTGAGACCCCGAAGAGTAGGTATTCGACCCTTCAAGACTTTTAGTGTCGAAGGGAACGTAGTAGCTTCGCGAAACCCCGAATTGCGAAGGGTCCCACGATGATAGTGGGGAATTTGATACGTGGCAACACGATTCAGAGTTCGAGATTTGGAAGGTCCTGTGAAACAGAGCTATGAAAGTCACGATTTCCCGATCAATGATTTCTCGAGTTCCACCGATGTGTGGGGTCCAAACGTCATCAACGAGGATAGGTGGCATCGTACCAGAGAATCTGTACATCAGGTCTCGGGGAATTGAGAGACAAGAAACCTGTGACCATAAGACTTTCGAATTCGCGAAATCAGATTTCCCAGTTGTGAAGGGAGGTCAGTGTAGAGTAACCTGTGGGTGACTAAAGGTCCCAATACGTGATCTGAGGAGCATTGTAGCTCTTCGGGCCTGAGTCGAAGAAAGTCCTGGTGAGAGCGGGTTACCTAGCGGGGCGAACAACGAACTGCATCAAGTGGTATCAGAGCCAGAACTTCACTTGTATACTTCAGGTGAAGCGAGAAGTCACAAGAAAGATAGAGTTACTGATGACTCTGTGAGGACTTGCTTACAGGTAGGCAGCAGTCCATAGACAGCGAGTAGGACTGTGAGAGAAGATGAAGCTGGAACACTCAGGGATGCAGAGTGACAGCAACAGATATGTCAGGGAGACATATAGGCATAACAAGATGGCTACTGAAGGCCATAGAAAGAAGAGCGAGGCCGAAAAGCTTGCAGAGGAAGAAGAAGAGACTAGAAAGTTCTATGAATTAAAAGCAAGCATAGAGAAGATTGAACTGCAAATGCGGCAGGATAGGAGGAGGAGACGACTGCATGAATTGCCAATGAAAAAGGAAAAAGCGAAGTGGCCAGTTAGGTAGTTGATGGTCAGGAGACAGCGCAGACTGTTGAAAAAATGGTTGAGGTATACTGAAGACCTCAAGGCCACAAAAGAAGAGATGATTTGTTACTGTTGGCCAGAGACTGGAAGAAGTCTCGATGATTGGGATGATGAGGAAGATGAGATGAGATCATCTAAGGATCTCAAGAGTTGCCATGAGGATAGAGCGGAAGAAATTCCAGAGTGCCAAGAGGGAAACGAGTTGAGGTCAGTCGAAGATCTCGAAGACTGCCAGGAGGGTAGTGAAAGCATCGAAGACTGCCAAGAGGGCAGTAGAACCATATTGAACTTCCAGGTGGGCAGAGATGAGAAATTGAGACTGTCTGAGAGTCTCATGGACTCAGAGAAAAGTTCAGTTCAGCAAGGGGTGCTGATGAAGATGGGATCGATTGATCTCATAGTTTTCCAGGAAGGCAGCGAAGACATCTCATATTGCCAGGAGGATAGGGATGAGTAGGTGAATTTGGATCAGCCAGAGGAGCTGACAAAGAAGATGAGACTGTCTGAGGGTCTCGTGAATTCAGAGATGAATTTGGATTAGCGGATACAACTGACAGAGGAAGAATATCAGAATGATATTCTGATGATTGGGGGAATGGAACTATTCTTACCATGTGCCTAGGAGGAGGCAGAAAATTGTATTGCAGGTGCAGCAACAGTAGAAGAAAAGTCACATCTGTAGATGACTGTCGAAGAAGAAGAGTTGGAGTAGATTTTGGGAGCTTCCCAAGTGGGAGAAGAGAGTGAGCATTCCGAGGAATGGCTCAAAGCATTCAGCATTGAAGCTGAAGAGACTGCAACATGGGAGTTTGCAACAAGAACAGAAGGAAGAGACAAGCATTCTGAGGAATGTCTCAACACATTCAACCTGGGAGCTGAAAACCGAGAAGCTGCAGCACTAAAGCTGACAGCAGAAGTAGAAAGTGAGAGTTCTAAGGAACATCTCAACAGATTCAGTCAGCAAGATGAGAGCGTTGTAGCATTGAAGCTAGCAGCAGAAGAAGCCAAGGAGCAAACAGATAGAATAGTTACTCCATGGGATATGGAGCTGGATATGATGGAGGGTTGGTTGAACAATCCAGAGCCAGTAAGAGAACGGGCAGAATTTGAGCTGTCAGAAGATATGACTGAGCAGCAGGTCAGTCAAGAAGGGACTACAGAGCTGAAGTCTGCGGGCGAGTGGCAACTTGAGGCCACAAATAAAGATAAGGATGAAGATGAAGGAGATGGCATGGGAGATCATGATGATCAGACCGATGGCCAAAAATTTTTGCAGCAGAGGAGACTGCAGCAACAGAGCCAGCCACTGGAGTAGCTGGACCGAGAGATAGAGGACATCAGAAGACTGATGTTGAGATCAACGCAGACTACTAGTGAAGAGAAGATGGGCAAAAAAAAGGCAGCGGCAGCAGCAGCGCAGTGGAAGCAGCAGCATCACAAGGGAGCAGATGGGAAGCTCCAAAGACTTATTGGGATCCAGGTGGATTTCCAACAGACTCAGAGGGAAAGATCATGAGCAGGAGCTCATGATTTTTGCAGCTGAGGAGTATGATGTAGGAGCATCTCTCCATGTAGCCAGCCGACCAGCCAGCCACGTCAGCGCGCACGCCTTCAAAGGCTGAAGAGAGGTGCAACCTCATTTTGAATTTGAAATTCAATGTAAATTAATGACTTAGGCTGGTGAGCGGGGAGAGCCATGCCTTTGCGCGGGCTGTAGATAAGATAGGCATTTATTTTAGATCGGCTGAGATCTAGTTCTGGATAGCAGACTAGACAGCCATTGATTGTAATTAATTAGAGTAGGTAAATTCTGTAGGGAAGTGCTCGATTGAGCTGCCTCGTGTAAAAGAGATTTGATATCTCATTTTGGAGAGAGTTGAGCTCGTGAGGAGTATGCATGTAGATCATAAGAGAAGGGCCGAGAGAGAGCTCGAGGAACACCTTGTAAAATATACAGGCATTTGCCATTATTAATACAGAGCAGTTTTTCCTGCATTTTCTGTCATTATATGCATGTCTGTGTGTGTGTTCATTATATGCTGCATTTGTGTATTGTGATTATACCATTGTAGGGAGTGTGTTTGAGTTCAGGTTTGAGAGGTCTTTGAGGTTTCATGCCATAAGGGCGTGACAGAGTGTTGAGACTCTAAATACCGGTGCACAGAGGATGCATTTATGAACGCTGAGGAGTCAGAAAGAGATGTGCTGAGCCATAGGACTGAAGTCATCACCTCATATAGAAGGAAGACTTTTGGGGTTACTAAAAACCTCAAGAGTCAAGGCAGTGTAGCTGAGACACTGTTGTGGACAGAACCTCTGAGTTCTGTAGGAGCTCTACAAAGAGGGTGTGTGTAAGTGCAACGAGAAAGCATAACTATTGTGTGTTCGGTGGTAGAGATACTCCGCCAGGAGGGCGTTGAGGGAGTGTGCAGATAGCACAGGAGGAAGGAACTCATTGAGTTCTATCATTTGCGTGAAGGTCCACTGAGTGAAGTTTTACTGGGTTACTGGATACCCAGAAGTACTCAGCAATAGGTTGCTTGAGTTGGAAGACTGCCAGGAGGCATTGTATTCTCCATCAGTGGGAGAAAGAGAAGAAGAACCAAGCTTTTGTAGAGGTCGAAGCTACAGAAGAAGCTCAGGACAGATAGCACTTTTCACGCAAGGACTTTGTAAGGAGAGTGCAGAGGTCAAACGAATCTTTTAAGGATTCAAGAAGAAACCTCAGGAAGGTGAGTGCTTTTATGCATGAGGTCGTAACTGCAAGGAGGATGGAGACCAAAGACCTTACTTTGAAGGAATCCAAGTGAATAATCTTAGGAGGGATAGTTCCGTCGTGGGATCATGGGACAGACCCAGGAGAAATTTCGAACAGAAAGGAGCTCGGTAGAAGAAGAAATCTTCAAGGGGGAGAATCAACGGTCAGGGTTCGCAGAGGAAAATTTTGAAACCCCGCTAACCGCTAGATCATGGAGAAGTTGCATGGAAATTAGCCCTTAAGCACAAGGGAGGACCAAATCCCATCGAGATTCGGCATTCGGAGTTTGGGGAGGTGAGAGTTTCATACTCGCTGAAATCACGAATCGCGATTTCCCGAAGTCGTTGGAGCCGTTGATCTCAGCGTGGACACGTGGCGTGAGATCCCGAAGAGTCAGGATTCGGCCCTTCGAGACTTTTAGTGTCGAAGGGAACGTAGTAGGTTAGCGAAACCCCGAATTGCGAAGGGTTCGACGGTGATAGTGGGGAATTTGACAGGTGGCAACGCGATTCAGAGTTCGGGATTTGGAAGGTCCTATGAAATGGGCTACGAAAGTCATGATTTCCCGATCGATGATTTCCCAAGTTCCACCAATGTGTGGGGTCCAAACGTCATCAACGAGGATAGGTGCCGCCGTACTGGAGAATCCGTACATCGGGTCTCAATGAATTGAGAGACAAGAAACCCGTGACCATAAGAATCGCGAATTCACGAAGTCTGATTTCCCAGTTGTGAAGGGAGGTCAGTGCAGAGTAACCTTTGGGTGACTAAAGGTCCCGATACGGGATCTAAGGAGCATTGTAGCTCTTCGGGCCTGAGTCGAAGAAAGTCCTGGTGAGAGCGGGTTGCCTAGCAGGGAGAACGATGAACTGCATCATATCTATCTTAATTTGTACTTAAAACTAAAATCTAGATACACCCTTTTGAAAAGAACAGTTTAAGAATTATGAATATATATTTTTTAAAATTTTTCACTACATATTTTTAGAGATACCGATATTTCATTTCACCAAATCATAATGTCTGCTGAAAATATTATGTAGTGTTTTTTTTTAATTAAATAAAATTAGATAAAAAAAAAAAATGAAAACAAATTATAGGAATTGAATGTAGATTCAATTTTGGAAATGCTGGTATCATTTTTGAAACCAAATTCTCAATATTTGTAGGAGTCTGCAACCTCCAAAGTTCAAGTAAGCTTGGGGAAATTCTCTGCCTTTTGTTTTGAGTCCCAATTTCATGTTTTTGGCTGAAACAATCTTTCGGCCAAAGGATTAAAATCTAACAAAAACCATCAAAACTGAATAGTTTCCAAGGTTTTCGGCCGAAAAATCATTCTTTCACCTGAAAGGCTATCGAGTGAATTCCGTCGATCGGAAAAAATGAAAAGACATGTCGTATTGTTTCATTTTGTGTCAAATTGTATAAATAGGCTTTCAATCAAACAAATTTAGCACAATTCATCGGATGGACAGATAGATATGATCTCGGGGATAGGGATTTCAAAGTATTTCTATTACTGATTGCAGCTGTATTATTTTCTTTCTTTATTTATTCCCTATGTTCCATAGGATTAATTGGAGGATCAATATCGATACATGATGGTTTTCTAGAGCAGCTGAAAAAATTTTCGAATCATCTTTCTGGTTTTTGTTGAACAAGGTAATAGATGTTTGTTCAATTTTTTATTGAAATAACAATTTATATGTTGAAACATAAATGTTGAGCATTTTTTCAAGGTGAAGTCTTTGTTGAACATATGTTTTACAGATAACTATAAAATTGTTGGGAAGAAAAAGTTTGTGTAAGAGACAATTTGATCGCACTCGAGATGATACTCACCAAATTGAACAAAGGAAAGGGCTTTATTGGAGAAAGAAATGAGAATGTGCCAATATTGAAGAAGAAATGATGATAATGTCAATAGAGATTTTTGACAAGAAAAAGTTCAACCAGGTATGCATGCACATATGATGATCGAGCACACAACACACATTGGAACTGTATTCAGAATGTACAGAATTCAAAGTATAGAATTCAAATTTAAAATATTGTAAATAATATAATTGATTGTAATTACAATTTGATGTTTTTCAAAAAACATAAATAGATTTGTCTTATAATGTCGAAGAAGACGTTGAAAATGGAATTGAAGCAGAAGATGTTGAAACCGAAATTGAAACAGAAAATGAACCGTCTATAGGTATGTACATAAATTTAGACAATACAAGATGAACACTCAAGTATATATAATTTAGTGAATTTTTGTTCAGGTTATGTTTTTTAATATAAAATTTAAATTGAAATATGCAGGAGAATATATAAACATTGATGATGAAATATTAGAAAATGTTGATACTAACAAATTTGGAAAGAAAACACTAACCATTATATAATATATCGAACTAAGAATATGTATAATACTTTTTTCAAAGATGAATCAGTAAAAGTACAAGCTCAAATTTTACTTTGTCTAATGAAGTCAAGAAAGTTAAAAGAAGCTACATCATTATTGGGTATTCAAAAGTCGACAAAGGATACAAAGGTGAAACATAATGTCTTTAACAATATAAATAGTGTATTAAAAGCTTTCAAAAAAATACAAAAGAAGATGTTTGTGTTGCACGTAGAGCGATACAAACAACAGTTGTTTCATCAAGCAATATAAAAGATCGTTTAACACGACACATGGAAAAAATGATGGGAATGTCAAGAAAAACATTGCACAAACATAGAAAAATTCGATTGCAATTAGATATAAATGATGAATTGGCTTGTTGGACAGTGATTTCTAGACAAGCCTACAAAGATAAACTTGAAGAAAATGTTGAAGAATTGGCCCGTAATTGTTGGTTGGAAGAATGTCGTGTTTCAACACATATAAGGGATGTGTTGCAACGAAGAATAGCACAAAAAAAATATGAATAACATCCAAAACATATATTTCTAATGACACAAATAGAGTTGTTCAATAATTTCAGAGAAGAGCACAAAGAAGTTAAAATTTCCATCAATACATTTGTGCAACAAAAACCATGGTTTGTTAGACCCATCACTATTCATGACACTTGTTGTTTTCATTATAATGTGGAATTTGAGTTGTATTAAAATTCTTTATTGGATTTTGGTAAAACTTTATAGCCAGATTCACCTCCTCCTTCCACATTCTGTGTTTTTATATCTTAAATTTTATGTGAAAGAGAAGATGATGATTTATTCTACAAAAATAAAGTGTTGGTGAAAAGAAATGTGATCACTGTGGAAATATAAGTTTGTTTCATTCAAAGTATCATATTGATGTGAATTATCAATCATTTTCTAATATAAGAGTCAATTGGAAGAGATGTGAATATATCAACAACATGACTCCACATTCTTTACATGTTATTTTCAAAAGGATTGATTTGAAGGTAGATAAAATCAGTGTGATAGATTTTTTGAAGAAGTTTGAGGAAAAATTCTATAAATACACCAAGCATTCACATAGAGATCGATGGCAAGATTTACAATTCAAACAATCCTGTGAAGTGTTTCCACTAGGGATAATTTTGTGTGTAGTTTATTTTGCAGAGAATTACACATTCACTGCAAAAAAAGAAATATAAAGTGAATATTATCATTTTGATTAAGTCACGATATTTGTCCACGTTCTATATAGATATTCTCAATGGAGTCTTAATAACATAGAAATAACCAACAACAATTGACATGCTATTAAAGAATATCACTTTTATATAAGTTATGATCGAGCACACGACACACATTATGTACAACATTGTTTTGATAAATTTTATGATTCATTGAAAGAACATGAAATCAGATTTGATTGACATTGGATATGGTCAGATGGGTGTGTGGGTCAGTTGAAATATTCATGATGATTCTATTGGCTATGTCGTCTTCATAAAAAATTAAACATTACACATTGTTGAAACTTTTTTGAGACCAGTCATGAAAAAGGAGAGGACGACGGTGCAGGGGCATGTATAAAAAAAACACTTCAAAGGTATCAGCTAAACCCCCATGCTAATCGATTTGAATTCACTTGCCAAGTTGTTGAATGGTACAAAATGGTGCCAAGCCATGAATATAATCCCTAAAGGGATGTGTGTAGGTGTGTCTATATATAAATGTTACATATATGTACATATGAGATATAAATTTGAACGTGTTCAAATTTATATTCAATCTTCAATCATTTTCTTGAGAGATTTCAAGTTAAAAAGTTCGTGTTTTATGCTTTGTTTTGGTATGTTGGAATCAAATATGTAAATAGATCAATCCCATATGACACCAGTACAATACCTGGGACACGAAAAATACATTTAGTTAAAACAAGACATTTTCAAAATGGGTTTGCATTTGATAGAAGAAATTATTCTTGTTTTTGTTCCTTTTTCATAGAGGACACATAATCCATAGATATTTGCGAGAACTAAAATGTTGGATATGTTAAATATTGGAGACATAATGAACTTAATGTAAAAGGTAAAATGTCTCTTGCAAGCTCAGAGATGGAATCAAATAAAACTATAGTGTCAGTTGATGGAGATAGAGTTTCTGATCTTGTTAGAGAAGGTAATTTTTATGTTTAAATTTTTTTAAATGACTTGTAGATGTGCTTGTGTGATAATCTTACACGAATTATTTGTTTTCCAATATATCCAATTATTTGCAGGAGATGTTTTTTCCATGGTTGCACCAGTAGACAACACTGAAAATGTGAAATATTATTTGATACGATACACAGAGAAAAAGATGAGGCTATTAGAATATTTTGATGATAACAGTTTTATATATGAAAGAGGATCCATTGTATTGAAAGGATATTTTCTTCAAGAAACCCATCAAACCGATACTCATGTTAATTTTCAAGACTACCAGTTAGATGTCACAAACTGTCAATATAGTCATTTGGGATGTGCAACGCGTATAAAGTTTATAGAAGTTCAATAAAATAAAATAAAAGGTTAAAAAATGGAAAATGTCCAAATTCGATCATGAACGAATAATTGAATATGGAATACTATTACGATGTTTTTAAACAAGTGGCACATGTACATTCCATATTTTTTTATTTTCCTTTGAAAGGACATTCCAGATTTTGATGACTTGTTTTGACTATCTTCAACCATATTTTCAAATAGGATATTTATAAAAAGGATATGTATAAAAAACTCGATATCATTCTTAAAAAACACAGATAAAATATGGTTCAACCATATTTTATCTGTGTTTTTCAACCATTACACCAATCAAAATTATTTTATGAGCATTACACCAATCAAAATTGAGTTATATAGCTCTTGTATGAGCATTTTATTTTAAAATAAAAAATGTTAAACACCATTTCCATTGAGCACTTATCTTTTTAAATAGTATTTTTGTCCATTTTATTTTAATAATATTGCATTAATTTAAAAAAAAGTTAAACATATTTTATATTTTCTACTGTAATAATATAATGTTTCAAATTTTAACTTATTTCAAATTTTATTTTATTTTATGAGAATTATATAAATTAAACTTGAATTGAACATCTTTTTTATTTTGATTTTTTTTTTTAATTATTGTTCTCAAAATTAAAGAAAAGTTAAAAACATCTATTTCATTTTGAGATTTTATTTTATTAAGGGAAAAATTAAAGAAAAGTTAAAAACATATTTCATTTTGAGATTTTATTTTATTAAGGGTATATGAACCTTTAGGTGAATATCTCTTATAGCTTTAGAATTTTTGTAATAACTACATGATAAAATTAAAGAAGAGTTGATAATCTCTTCCATTTTAAGGTTTTATTTTATTGTCACGTCATTTTGATCATTTTATTTTATCTTTAACACACAAACCAAAAAAGAGTTGAACATCTCTTCTATCTCAAGATTTTATTGTGTAAACATTACTTATAATTAATTTGGATATCTCTTCTATCTTGAGAATTTTATTATTATTACTATTGAGTCAATCAAAGAAGAGTTGAACATCTCTTTTATCCTTGATTTGAGAGCATTAACTTCTTTAAGTGGTTATTTTTTTTTTCATTTTTTAAATTAATATGAACTAACAACTAAAAACAAGTTAAACATACCCTCCACTCATTGTAATAACACTTTACTAATAATATCATATATATACTAATATCTTCATTCTAATTATTAAGTTGATAAATACATTTAAAATTTGAAATTATTTAGAATCTTCATTTTAATAATTAAGCTGATTTTCAAGTAAACTTATTTAGAAGTGTTAATTATTAGAATTAAATTGTAATTAATCGATATCTTCTCTAACAAAGTTAAGGAAATTAATATAACCTTGCCTAAAGCTAAGTGAAGACCCTTGCAAAAAAGTGGGTTTATGTCAATAGTACTAAACCATAGCCTGCAAAGCGTTTTCCTAATGTAATTCTCTTTCATACATGTTATTTGAGTTTTACAAGGGGTATGTGATGTTCCTTGGCATGTTTAAAAAATAATGCTTGAATAGATACCTCCTCCCTTGAATTCCACATTGGTTACCTTCTTCCAAAACCAAACACAAGTTTTGTGAAAGTAAATTGATAGATCATGAAAATTTGTTCATTTTAGTGCAGTTCATAACAACATAGGCTTTGCATGGTTTAAACTATTTTTTACTACCATAATATATTCTCAAATCAATTTTGCATGCTTTAACATGTTGTCTACTATCATATATTCTTAAATAGATATGCAATGGTACAATCTTGTATGTTTGAAAACTCATTTTTTTCTTGTCCGTCTATTGAGTTTTCATATTCTTAAATATATTTAAACAAAAACACATTCTATGAGTTTGCATCTATGATCTCATATGCCTATCTTTCGTTTAGATTTTTTTATTAGTTAAGTGCATCTATGTAAACCAATTTATTTAGCAGATCTCATGTGCATATCTTTCCTAAATAGTTTTTTCTTTAATTTTTTTATTGGTTAAGTGCATTTATGTAGCTAATAGAATCATTAGTAACTAGAAAAAAATAAAATAGAATCTGCTAAAATCTGCTAATCTGCTAAAAAAAATAGATTTTTTTTCTCATTAGTAACTAGAATCTGTTAAATTTATTCTGCCAAATTTTTTTGATGATATATCAATAGAATCATATTTTTGATAGTCCATAATGAACATAAAACAAAACATTTAAATTAAGAAAAGTATTTAAGAGTTTGATGCTTAATTTAATGCATTGTAAAAATGAGAATATACAAAACATTAGTTCATTGCTAGTTAACATTGCCACTTTTTTTCCATCAACTTTGAGAAATGAAATATGAGGCAATAATTGCTATTTCTGAATTCCAAAATTATGATATATATATATATATATA